>JAMKCH010030517.1:0-34755 GCA_023653785.1 Ophioderma brevispina
AACATGCTAATTACACCATGTCTGGCCTATTCTACAGTAGAACCAACTGAGATAGAAGCGGAGATGGTTACCACATGGTCAACCATTGGGATTCCACTTTAAGAGCTACAGATGAACTCATACTACAAACTCTTATACCAGATTGTGCTCTACTTAAGTTCCATTACACCGGCAGCTCTTATGTTATGACCTATTGGTATTCACCTTGCAGTGTAAGCTAGGCTCATCACAATCTCACTTATGGATGCAGCATTTGCAACCAGCATAGACTTCCTGTATCATCAGTGGAGAGATTAGTCACAATGTAGTAATAAAATGTACCTGCCCAAATTATGCTGTTCCTGGTTTCCCTCTGCTATTGGGCTGTTAGAAGTTGAAATTTCATACAACCCCTATGGAAAACACCACCGCAATTATAAGTATATGCCTTTTTTCCCTTTTCACACACTAGGGTAGTGAATACAGTTGGAAAAAGCCATGATCAGTTCATGATCAAGGCATGGTTGTCATGTGCAGTGCGTTGTGACAACCATGGAATAACCATGGTCAGCTCACAATCAATGCATGGTCAGCTCATGATCAAGATGGTTGTCAAGGGCAGTGCATGTGGACAAGGGGGTTGTGTTTTTTGATAAACCATGTTTAGTCATGGATCAATGCCATAGTTGGTCATGTGCAGTGCATGATGACAACCATGGATAGCCATGGTAGCTCATGAGTAAGCACCAGTTGTCATGTGCAGTAAATAAAGTAACATGTGCCAAAGCATGGAATAACCACAGTCAGATCATGATAAATGCATGGTTGTCATTGCGTGCATAAGACACACCATGGAATTTAGCTTGTGATTATTGCATGGTTGTATGTGCAGGAAATGTGACACCCATGGAAAACCATTGGTTAGCCATGATCAATGCATGGTGTCTGTGCAGCAGTGCATGTGACACCAATACATTGTCCATGAATTCCAGGTGGCTTTCCATAAGGGGTGTATGGATTCATCTGGAATAGCCCGATGGCTCTATAAAACTCCTGACCATATTGCATTGGATTCACAGCAGGATTTTATTTTGCCCAAGAGGAGACATCCGTATTCTTGTTATTTTACATTCACTGTTTACCTTGTACCCCGCGGTACCATTGAACAAGAAACAGACCATTTGTGCCCAAGAGCCATAAGCCTGACTTATTTACTTTCAAGTTGTCCTGCAATGCGCATTGTATCGGCCATCTCTTCCATGAAACCAGGTTGACAATTTACAATCTCCTATCTTGACCTTCATGTATTAAAAAGTTGACAGACTACACATAGCTCAATTTGCCTCATCGGGTTACAAAAAATTTTTTAGCGAATTCTTTGCCTTCCATTCACTCACCATGGGGAGAGTCAATCTATTATTGAAATGGGGGAAATGGGTTAAAATATGGGGGAGCAAACAATGAGGTCATGAACATTACCATGTTCTTGTATATTTAAGGCATGTCATGTTGCAGTGAAGGCAAACATTAATTAGGGGTGTGTGTGCCATAAGAATATTGTTTAAAATTATAAAGCAATAAACGGGGGGGTAGACACAGTTAGATGATGATGCACAAAAATCTTGGTCACCAGGTCTTTACCTAATTTGCATCACTCCAATACTATTGTAATCTTTTCTTCAGTATAATTTGGTCAAGAGCAGCCTCTGCCACTGAATGACTTCCCAAGGTTAAAGAATTTGAAATAAGATAGAGTTTTTGCTCCTTTTGAAAAAAAATGTTCGTGACAATCAGTTCATCTCCACCCCTTCTTTGGACTCAAAAAATTTTTAATTCCACCATTTAAAAAAATGTTTTCATGGAAACATGCATGCATGTTTATTTCTCCCTGAGTGCATTTTCCCTTTTCTGTATTTAATCCTGCTGCTGGCTCAACTAGGCCAAGACATCACATACAACCATTTTCTTGTCAGCAAACAATACAAAATACACATTACATAAACCCAATACTAACTGAACCTAGCCCAATATTGTGGTTGCTCCTTCACGCCGTTTCACAATCAGTACACAGACCTTATTTCCATGACCTCATCATTTTACAAAAAAAAGCCAGTATGGAAGTAGATCAGATTGAAGGTCTTGAAGCCCTGACATAGACAAATGAATGTGAATGTATTGTTGCGATAGGCGCTTCACTTGATAGCTTACACCCAAGAGGGCCTTATGGAGAATGTTTGCCATCATTTAACTACAACATGATGAACTACTCCTTGTCAGGGGAAGGCAAAAGGGCATTTTACAGGGAGCTACAGGGCTCTTTTGGACATAGTGATGCAAGTGGATACTAGTGATGACAGAGCAGTCATGTAGCAAACTGATGTAGCAAAGAGTAATGAACAACTGGTAATGTAGCAAGGAGTAATGTAACAAATGGTAATGTAGCAAAGAACCACCACCCCCCCTGTAACAAAGTGCAAGGTAGCAAAAGGAATGTAAAACAAATGGCAATGTAGCCCAAGAGTAAGGTAACCCAAATGGCCATGTAGCATAGGTAATGTAACCAAATGGTAAATGTCATAAGGATAATGTTAATGTTAACAAAAATGGTAATGTGGCAAACATATATGAAAAGATAACATCAACAAATGGTAATGCAGCAACACAGAAATGTAGCAAAAAGCGTAACATTGCAAATAGTAGTGTAACACCATGGTAATGTAGCAAAAAAGTAATGTAAGAAATTGTAAGAGCAGATAATGTAACATGGTAATGTAAGTAAACAAAACTCTCTACTTGAATGGTTAAAGTAGGCAGGTAAAAAATAGATTAGGTAGGTGGGAGGAATGTTTGTAAACATGTTAGGGACTGGTACCTTAAGGTAATGTGGCCTGATATTGCACATTAGACAAGCGCTTTTGGAATTGTATTATATTACAGGCAATAATGATTAGATTGATTGATAGTAAGACACAGAAGAAAGTGATGTTTTTGTGTTTTTTAGTTTTTTTTATCTATCCTACCCTCAAAAAAGGCAGCTAGCGATAGCAGTCAGAACTTATTAATTTTATCTGAAACTGTCTTATTCCATTTTTTGTCATGTCTGGATGCAGTGGTGTCTTTGTATAGGAAATGTTAGATAAGATGTGGGCTATCCAAGGTTGGTGAAAAGGTCAAAATGTTTCAGGAAAATCAATGGAGGAGAGTTCTTTTGTATTCAGAAAAATGGAGTGTAGCCAGGAAACAAAATGGTTAACCGATGCTGTGATATTCTAATCACCAGGGATATGACATGCTATGGTGGGTGTAGCTTTATTAACTCTTAACTCGGTAAAGGTGTATAGGCTTGCAAAATCAGATAATGCAAAAGAATCAAACATTTTCAGATTGATAGAAAAAAATGGTTTTATTATGAAATTTCATGAAATTTTCAGATTAAGTAACAGTGTGAGTCACTACAAACCCTACATTCTAGGACCAGATTTTTTTTAAACGGGTACACCTGATTTTGCTGAATATTTGCGTTGATTGTTTACAGGGATAATAAACAGGGCTATCTAGAAGTTTTTATTTGGTGTCTTCGGAGAATTGGGTTCAGAAACTATGTCAATTTTGGGAAGAGACCTGAAAATTCTGTTTGGCCGATTTCAGCCATATAATGCGGAGAAGAGAGACACCGACGATATTACCATCACATATATTATATGGCAAAGGCTATTCACACATGGCAATTTCAGATTGTGTATCGATTTCTTCTCGACAAAACACTATATCCGTTGAATAAAACGGTCTATTGTGTAACATTAAGTATAAGTAAAATATTTCATCAAATTAAATTACCATGGTTCAATCATAAAGAGTTCAGTATTGAAAAATCACGCCATATTCAATGTCTCAGTCATGGAACATAATTGAACGCTCAGAGAATTTGTTTGACATCTCTAAGGTAAATATTGTGCACAATAACAGTATACTCAGCGTCCTTTAATTGCAGAAGAACTAAAGCTGAAGTTAGTTTAATGTAAAAAATTGCATTAATCTAAAATTAAATATCGCACTTTTTTTCCAAGCGGAAGTACAAACCTTTACGGTTTCACTTTGGCTCACAAGTTTCGTTGTAGGTTAAAACCATGAACTCTTGCTGAACCAAAGTAAACTGTTGTTTTACACCAGCTATCTTGACTTATTTGGGAAATTGAACATGTTTTAACTCAAGATTTTCTTTTGTATCTCCGGATATTATTTTTATAATCCTTCAATTACTCTCCCACCTTCTATTGTTAAACAATTACTTGTGTTGTTAAGGGTTTTTTACTCCAAATCACGATGAAGACCATGTTACTCTATGTACAACGAGCATCTTTGTTGGCTCAAAATCGGCCAAACAGGAGTTTTACGTCTATCAGAAAATAGGCATAACTTCTTCCTCTAAAAGTCTAAATGACACCAAATAAACGGTTCTGAAAGACTGTTTATCCCTCTTTATAACCTAAGCAAAACACTTGAGCAAAAATCATCTAACTATTTTAATGATTTTTATGTCTGAATGTAGCGTTTTTTGGACTCACACTGTATAGCTGATTACAGGAGGTAAAATTCCTCTATTCCAGATGAAATTCTCTCAAAGCTTAATTTTAAAGTGTCTTTGAATTCCCTTATCATTTTTAATATGAGCAGTAAATTGTGTGCAAATTCAAAGGGGGAAAAATAAGGTTTCTGAAATGTCAGATTTGGATGGGCTGGTAATAAGAATGATTATCAGATGGACATTTTATTTTTTTTTTCAAATATTTCAAAATCAACTGACATTTTTGAAATAAGGTCTGACAGAAGAAGACAAGTTTTGTTGTCATATGTACAGTTACTAGTTGGTTTGGTGGGGGTGTCGTAAACAAGAAATACCCAAACAAATGTTGACAAAGGACTGGAAATAACTAGAAGTAAATTTTTTCCTTGAAATTTGTCATACAGGGTGGGATTTAGCTCAGTTTGGTTGGGTGTGTCATATAACAAGGAATATTAAAGGAGTGTGGGCAACCAAGAACGTAAGGGAGAAGAATATACCAGAAACAAAAAAAAAAAACAATTTAAAAAAAAAAGTGAATTCAGATGCATTATCCCATTTAGTCCAACCCATTGTCAAATGGAAGGACCCAAATCCAAGAAGAATTGAGGCTTTTAACCCCCTGGGGCACTATATTGCATAGGACTATTGGATTGGTATTTGGAAGGTAATATCATGTATGAGCAAATCAGAGATATTGAAGAATGGCTATGGTTTACACGAGAACAGAAAGCACTTTGATTGGTTATTCAGAGGGCTATTTGATTATGTCCAGTAATGGCCACTCAGAAAGATTTAAGTCAATGCAATTTAAAACACTTGACCGCAGATGATAGCAATTTCCAAATACCAGTGGTGTGTGCAATTTGATGTCACTGTATTTAAGCTAGTTACAGTCCACAAGGTTCAAAGGGATTCTTGTAGGGTCATGACCTGTTAGGCAGGGTTACCCCAGGTCACACCCAGGGTTATTAGCACTGCAATGGGGCCAATAAAAGGTAGGGTCAAGGGCAGTTAATCTTAGCATGCCTGGCCATCAAGTCTTCAGCACATAATATTATGGCCCTCGCGCCACAGCAGGTAAGTTCTGCAGGGGCCAGATATTACTCCCTCTGTGGTTCAAGGTATAATACAATTTTCCTCACTAAAAAAAAACACGAATCAAGAATGTGACAATCTGCAATTCAAATAACCAACACTGTCAGACATGTATCACCGCCATTCCATGAGCAAGCAAGCCCTCTGCATAAGATTAATAGCATAACGTAATCACCTTATGTGTCGTACATGACAAATTTGAAAACATGCATACTGATCAATTACCATTGCAGGAACGATCAGTCAAAGAGGACAATATCCTATAAAAGGGTGGATAACAATACTTGCAAAACACTATCAAAAACAGGAATATGTGTAATATTAAATTGATCACGGTGCCATGCTATGATGATTCCGCTTTGAAATTATCTAGTGGGGGAAATTACTATCAAGAGGGGTATCCCCTCCCAAGATGGTCTTGATCAAGAAGGAAACATGTTCAATGAACATTCTTCTCCTAGTTCCATTTAGTTTGATGATGTACCGATGTGGAAATTTGTGAAATTTAATCATGGACGAGCTGGTAATTCCTTTTAATATGAGGAATAATGTTAGCCCACCATATGTCAAGTAACAGGTCATACCATTACTTTGAAGTAGTGCCAATCTCTGTTTGTGTTTTTCATATAGTGCAGGGGCAAAAGAAGTGTAATTTTTGTGGGAGGTTTGCATTCCCACACAGGCTTGTTTATCTATATCTAATGGAGGCATCGTATCTGTAATTTGTCTTTCCGCTTTTTCTCGAAGGTCGGGTTCGATACGGTCATGATGAAAACTTGGGGGGGGGTGTAGCTTGGGCCAGGGCCAGATCAAGTTGTTGGTTTAGCGGATACGCACCACACAAGCCGGGTAAATCCCTAAATAAAATGGTTTTCAAACAAGTAGTGCTTTAAAAAAGCCAGTGTGATCACTAAACCTGGGTTTCCACTTAGTTTATTTTAATAGCATATGCTGGTACTATCTACTCCTGGGTGTAGAGAGGCCAATGAGGTAAGTGGCATACCCAAAGAAACAAGTTTAATGGATTTGAACCCATGACTTTCTGCACCACCATAGTTAGGGATAATTGTCTTATTTATTTGTCAGTGTTTTCATTAAGAACTGTTAACTGTTTTCTCATTAATGTCATTTGGTTACATTAAAAGAGGTGTACTTGCATCCAAAATTTTCATGTATAGTGAAATTATGCATCAACGTTTTCTACATATTTGAAACAAGTGGACTGTTTACTTAGTTTGTTTGATGACATTTCTGAGTGCTATATTCTCTTTAGACCACTTGATCCATACAATGCTATTGACTTTTGTTGCACAGCAGTTTTAGTATTGTTTTAGGAGGGAAATCCCTATTCTTTGTTAAATCATTCAAGTATCCTCCTTAAAGGAGAACCTGTACTAAGAATAACTTATACAATATACGCTATAAAAATAATTATTGAACACATATCGAGGGGTTTCATGGAAAAACAGAATTATACTAACCATAAAAATGAATAAAAAACATTTTGTCTGACCATGCGCTATTTGAATTTCGCGCTAGTGTATATGGGATATGTATACGTGTTATGCGATACCGATGGCACAGTTGTGTCATACACCTTCACACGTGACGCTTTCATAATGTGTATTTACCATGGCATGTGTGACGCAAAAGTGCCGACCGTATAGCTATAACACGTTATACAACAGCGCAAATTTTAAATAGCACAGGGTCAGAATAGAGGTTTAATTCATTGTTATGGTAATTGAAACCACTTTAATATGGTCAATAAATTATTTTACAGAGTTATTGTATAATATTATTCGTTGTACGTGTCTCCTTAAATGACATAAGCACCCGGGATCCAATAACTATTTTGATGGATAGCTTTATCACGCACACTCATTGATGCTTTGGAAGAAGATGTTCAAAGACCATAGTCAATGCTTTGTTATCAAATGCCATGTCTGCAATTATAAAATAAATTCCTAGGCTTTATGCATCTTTGCCTCCTCTTGTATAAGCATAAGCAGTGTATATATCCCAATTTGATTTCATCCTGCATCATATCTTAAACACATACAAAATTCTCTTCACTACTCTAATTCTGACTCGCAGCAGTCTTTGAGTAGTGAGCCCTCATTGCTACAAGAATTCAACCTCTTAAAATAACATGTTATTTTCCACTACGTTACCATACCCAACACAGAAACTTGGTTCAAGGAAAAGTGCAAATGGTCACTTGTGAAGACCTTGAATGTCCCTATTTTGTCAATTCTACATTAATTAAATTCAAATTGCAAAGAGAATTTTATTCAAGCATTTAGGTATGCTCAGATTTACAGTATATCAGGACATGTTAAAACAGCATTTATGTATAAAAGCAGTGACAATGGGAATTATTCAAAACATATGACAGCGTTCAAAGCCTGTTTGAACTTGCGTTTTGGTGGACAGAATGGTGGAAACCTAAAGGGAAGATATATCTACTTAAAATACAGTTTTCTAGGTGAAATTTTGTTAGAAACTAATCTGAAATAAAAAATGCATAATTATTAACTTTAAAATTTTTCCCAGAGCACTGTACAGGCATATTTATGCCCGAAGTCCTCAAATTTGCGCAAAACACGGTCGCCCAAAAAAAATGAAGCCTTCAAAACTGGGACTCTCAGGGCCAAACAAATATAAACGTGCTCTAGAGGGAGGTCGTGCTATATTTTTTTTTTGCAAGTTTATATTTTTTTAGCCTTAAAACTCACAGTTTTGAAGGACTTTTTTTGCGAAGGCCTTTATTTTTTTCACGCCCTGCGAAATGTTAGGGGTAGGGGTTAACATAATGACTACTTTATTTGTTTCAGGACTTCAACTAGTCCAAGTTTTATATCACTATTTAGATATTAATAATATACTGAACCAAAGACACAAGAGCATCACCATAGCTACATACCATTGAGGAGGTATGGCTTTTTCAATCACAAAATTGGGGCGAAATTGCGTTTTTCCCAAATCAATTGTCACCCTACTGCATGACTTTGCTAACCCTGTTAAAAAATAAAGAAATAGATTGATCCCATTTAATGATTGAATATTACACATGTACCCCTGTTCATATTGCTTAACATAAGGAATTAGTCACTACTAGGTAGTTTTCATGTTCATACATCACAGGAAATAGCAATTCAAAATTTGTCACCCGAAAACGGCCATTTTTGCTAAAATTGCCGAAAAACTGGAATTTTTCTCAACATCAGTGAAAATAGGGGTTTTAAGTGCCAAAATCTGAAAATATATGATATTGTTACCCTTAGACACATTAGTAATCACGCATTTGCGGTTTCACCCCTAAATATTTTTTCACGCCCGTGTCCGCTCAATGAAGTCAAAGATTGAAAACGCTTGTCATATGCTGTGTTTGACATAGCAAATATCATCCCTTTTGGATGTCGCGCCCAGGGGGGGCCATTGTAATCAAGGTGGAATGATGCGTGAACAGAAAACGCGTAAAAAGGGCGTCTTTTTTCCCAAAGGACATGTACGCGCGTACTCGGTTAGGGTGTCAAAAACAGCCAAATATGGAAAAAAGGGTATGTGTTTTCTTAACCTGAAATTGTCATGTATATCTCTTAAGCAGGGATAAACATCATCCAAAATATTGGAATCGGAACTTGGGAAGGAAAGAAAAGAGACATAAAGGGTATTAACGATTTATGAGCTGCATACTTGTTAAAGTATCATAAACAGATAAAAATACTTGTTTAGGGTATGTTTTAGCTTGTTTTTAGGGTCGGGAAAATTAGGTTTAGGGTGCATTTTGAAAGTCCATGTTCACGTATCAATCCACTTTGATACAAGGGGCCCACTTTGGATGTCGGTGCGTACGGTCTGGTTAAAAGGATTTGATACGTAGTATATATGTTTTGAGTATTAAAGCTTGCTAGTTTTTTCTCTCTTCCCTGTGAATATATTCATGGTATATGGGCATTTTGCATAATAGAAACAATGACTGTATTTTCTGCTATAAAGTAAACATGTTAGCTATATGATACATTGGTTTACACGTTAAAGGAAATCTTGACGAAAAATCTGAATTTGTCTATGTTGTCAAGGAATATTTTCTTATTCCAAACATTGGAGTGGAAGAATCAAAATCCACTGGAAGGGGTATTTCTGAACGTTTTTGTAGGAATAACGAACGAGGACGAGGTCGTATGTGGGTTATGGGAATACCCATGACCGACCCACATCAAAGCACCCAAATTGGTTTGTGGTTTGCACTCAGTATTGCTGTAATTTCTTTTGACATTTTTGGTGTGTTGCTATAATGAATGAGGCTTGGCCGCCACCGCCTGCACTCTTAGGCGCAGTCTAAATTGCGCATGATTTAAGACACAGCACATTATGTGCAAACAAAACAAATCTCTTTCACTGATACACAAAATACTGGTCATATAAGTCGACAAATACCAGGCATTCCTTGTGAGACCTGTGTGGTTGTTTACTGATTACTTTGTACTTCTTGGTGCACAGAGTATAAACAGTATGTACTACTTTGCTACACGGGAAACCTCATATGTTTGCTACATGTAATAAAAGTGTCTGTCACATGTAATGATATGGTTGCTACACCTCCTTCAATGGAAGGATGGGTTTTTGTGGGTTGGTAATAGGCAAGCACACCGTCAATTCATATTGTAAGTGTTCCTAAATAATATGTAGCAACAGGTTCTTTTAAATAGCATACTTTATTTTGCTTACTTGTGGTGGCTACATGTTATGAATGTGTTTGCGACATTGCATGAATGTCAACTTCAATTGAAGGAAATAGTAGCAAGCACACCTGTCTATTCACATGTATACAAGTGTCCTAAGTATGTCAAGCTTTTCACCTGTTTCTCTTAAGACTGTCAGAACAATTTATACTTCCATGGTGAAAATCATGAGCACATTTAGGATGCCATTTCAGTGTGCCAGTTTTGAACATGACGTACATGTTATAGACAATTTTGCTATCTTCCCATTTTGGTATATGTGTTTGTATTCAGCGGAATAAATCGCAGTAATCTATGTGCAAACTCGCTTCAATCCAATGATCGTACAATACCAAAATGGGAAGATACTAAATTTGTGAACCACTCTTACAACAGGAGTTGACACAACTCTTACAATAGCACTTTAAACGACAGTAGAACATTTTAAAGCTTTCCTTGGATGAGAAGATGATACAGAGCAGGAGCTGAACTAAATAATATCATTGCTCTTCTCCATCTGACTCTTTAGCTCAGTTGGTAGAGCATTGCTTCCTGATGGTCAGTAAAATTTTCCCTGGCTGTCAAAAAATATAATTTCTCATAATTTTAAACCACTCTTACAGTAAGGCATTTTGGACAATTCTTACAACCAGGCATTTTGACCACTCTTAGAATGGAGCAGTGTGAGTATTGTTACAACCAGACAAACCTATTCTGCAACATACAAACATTTGCACATAGACAGGATGATTTTGGTTTGGTTTCAGGCTTTTTTTTGATATGTAGTGGATATACAGGGTCATTCTTCACTGCCCCATCCCAATCACATATGAGCAACATGTGTTTTAAAATGTCCAACTGTAAGAGTGGTTCAAAACAGGCCTGTACGCAAGGGGGTGCGGCCCCCCCCCCCCAATTCCACCAAAAGGGCAAAAGGTCCACTTTTTGCTGATTTTTTTTTCGTAAAAAGGTAAAAAATTTAAAGAAATGTTGACAAGAAAGTCCACACTCTGGTGATGAGATGTTCAAAAAGTCCAATAAAGGACTATTTTAGGGGGTTAGGTCCACTTTTACCAAAAAAGGTCCACTTTTTCGAGGTTCTACACCCCCCCCAAAATCAATCCTGCGTAGTTAATTAAGATATTCCAAAATGACATGTCAAAAAACAAATGCCCTTTGCTTTGTTCTGTTCTGTTTTTGTTTGATTATGCATAACAACACACAATAACAACCCTTTATGGAGTGAAACATTTGTTTTTGTAACCTTCTTATCAGGATGCCCCATGTACATGACATTGGATTTCTAAAAGAAAGACTTCTCTAGTTCACTGCCTTTTTTCTTTTCTTCTTTCATTTATGTCTTCGCCATGAAATCTCAGCTATTTGCTGGAGAAAAGGAAGAACACAAAGTGAGCCCCGGCATAACAGGAAAAGATGTCGGCAATGTAGCCACTTAGCTTATTATTTCGTTCTACAGGGAAGCCATACCGTGAGTCTCATTTAGCGGGCTGAATGAAACGCGGTCAAGACTACAAAGGCTGCCTTGAGTGGGTACTTTAATATACATTATGGTACAGGTCTAATCAGTTTAACAAATGGGTTTCTTTGGTTTCTAAGACATCAGTCTTGAAACAGCTTCTTAATGACTACTACCCAATTGACAACCCATCTCAAGATGCACAGAGGCTAAAACTATACTCTGTAAACCTAGAAGTACAAAGTAAACTAATCGATGCGCTGCGCAGCATTATCGCGCCTTACTACCAAACGCGCTTAGGTGCAGTCTAAATCCATGAAATCGCACGTGATTTAAGACACAGCGCATGATGTATGAACAAAACAAATCTCTTACACTGCATACACAAAATACTGGTCGTATAAGTGGACATACCAGGCACTCCTTGTGAGACTTGTGTGGGAGTTTATTGATTACTTTGTACTTCTAGGTTTATGGAGTACAGATATGTGAGCCCTGACTTCAAGAGGATGCACTTTCAGGCTGTAATATATGCATGTTTTTCCTTATTGCTATCCACAAAATAAGCAAAAATAGCAGGCCGTCAGTAGTAGTAGTAGTAAAACCAAAGTTTTAAATCCGGTTTTGTCCCTGCTAACGGGTGGTGGCCGGATTCACCTCACATTCACAGCAACACTGCTGTGTGAGGATTTATTGGAGCAAAAAGATAATTGACCGGATGCCCTTCCTGACGTCAATGTGCTGGATGGCCGCCATTAGCTCTCCAGAGCCGACTCCCTTGTAGGTAGATCTTCTTTTTCGTTCTACCAGGGTAACCAGCTACCCTCCTCATCAGATTTCGTTAGAAACCCGATGGGGGTGACGGTTTAGCCGCCGACAACCCGGCCCTGGGACAGGTAGTACTGGTTACCAGGATACCAGTAGCAAGCCCTCAAAGGATACCTGACCTGACCTGACCCGTCAGAACATGTGGAAATCGGATTACTTATTAAGAGGTATGTTTCATTCTTCAATGTTGTAGTTATTGTTACTGGAATGTGTGAAAGTCTAATAGGTAGCCTCCAAATGAGTCAAAGTGATTCACTTTTTTTAAACAGGCTGATTCAACCTGTGTAGGTATGGAAAAGAGATCCAGGAAAAGCAACATTTCTTTGGCTAAGTCCAGGTTAATAATCCCTTTTTCTATAGATTGGATTTATGGTGGGCTTAATCCTTTGAATATGGTAAGTGACTACAGTCGTTCAAAAGATTATTTTCCTTGGTCTATTCAGAATCAGCATGAAAATGCTTTTAAATGAGTCGAAACAAGCCTAGTCTTTGCTGATATTTTATATGGCTTTCCAAATGACCTGCATGCTTTTGGGATGCCATCTCCATGCCTGGAAAAAGTGGGGAATTTGGGAATGACATTCCCAGGAAATTTTGATATTTAGAGGGAAATATTTGTCCTTTAAATAGAAGGGAAATTTAGAAGGAGTGAAATTCTGCAATCTTGGAGGAAAATTTGGATTGTATTTTTCCAGCCCCTCTAAAGCCACTGACTTATGTCTTATAACTTAAACAGAATTGGCCAGGGTTGAAAGGGTTAAGATAGTTTTAACTGGCTGTAACCAAAGGAAATGCATGTCATAACCAACAACAGATCTTTTTTTATACGACAAATCACATATGCTTATGTTTATTGCAATAATATTCATCTTAAAAAGAAAAGCTAAACATTTTATTTTTAACATGTTGAAAGTTATTTTTTTCTAAATTTATTTCGAAAAGGCCATCAAAATTTGGGGTTGGGATTTATTCTGTTTTACGTAAAGGTAAGATATAGGCCTACATTATGCATTTACACTCTCCGTTAAGGTGGTATTAAGTAATTTTTTAACCGGCAATAATTAAACATTTTTGGCTTTTCTTTTCAAGATTCATCTCGCTGCATGTTTATGGGAAAGATTATTCATGGCAGCTCTTGGGAGATATTTCTTTCTTGTATTTGCCCAACTTTTTTTTTTCTCCAAAGCTGCTTCTTAAATAAAACAACTCTTTCAACAAGAGCTAGGAAAGAAATAACATATTGAGGCAAAAAAAAACACTCACAAAACATTTTCCAAATGAATAAAAAATCTGATTCTTCATCCATCAAAAATGAAATAAAAACAAAACAGTTGTTTGGAAATGTTTTTAAAGGTGCTTGTTGCGATTTGAGTGTGTCGTGTTCTCTACTTGATATGAGAGCCTGGCACTTATATATTCCCAGCACCAAGTTTTGTGGGAAACAAACTTGCAGTTTTGATGGTAGAGGTGATAATGCATATTGTAATGCCCTAATTGCTACTGTGCTAATATTTATTGTTAACGATTTTTATTGTTAATGATTAAAATATTTTTTTGTACAGATCTTCGGAAAAAAATAGTTTTAAAGGCTGAAATTTCAAAATGTTAAATGAAAGAGCAAGACATGGGCAACAAAATGGATAACTTGAAAACTTTTAAAGTTGACTAACTTGAAAACTTTTAAAGTTATTGGACTTTGGCGTAATACTGATAAAAAAACATGCCGATATACTTTTTGTGCCAACTGTATATAGGTTTATCATACAAAAGTAGGTAGTTTTTGAGATGGTCATTTGGGAAGCCATCTCAAGAACCCTTATCTAATACTAGGCTTGTTTGGACTCATTTGAATTCACTTTTCATGTTGATTCCAAATATGGTCTTGAAAATGGGTATTTTGAAATTTTGAAGAAAAACATAAGAAGAAAAAAATAGTTTTTTTCAGCAAATGTATTGTCATCTATGGCCCAAAAGGTTAAAAACTTGACAAATCAATTAAAACCATCCCTTAAATTGAGTTTTGGAGTATGCCTCATACGTGTGATACATGATAATGATGAGGGCCGGCTGACGTAAGCCGACACAGAGAAACAAGTGTCAAGAACTACTACAGCTATGTTACCACCCGTGTTACCAGTCAGAATGGAGGACCCTAGTAGCCTGCAGGGAATCAGGCCAAAATCATTTTATTTTTGGTGTAACATGTTATCAGAAAAATATCAAAAGCAGGTTTGTTCTTGATTTGTGTGTACTTTTTCAGTTCAGGTAGCCTTGGTATATCAATCAGTATTCACCACTGCTTTCCTATGATGACTAGAATGCTAGGACACCTTGGAAGAGTGGGGGATTACAACATGAACAAGTACATGGGACAGATGGCTTACTATTGGCGATGACAACCACCAGTAGTGTAACAGGCGGGGTGCAGGGGGAGCAGGTGGTCACCCCAGAGAGCTTTGACTGGGAAGAAAAAGCTTGGAAATCATTCTAAATCAGCCCTTTTTTGCCTGTTCACCAGGAAATTTTCACCTCCCACCAGGAGAATCTGCCTCAAAACCACCTCCAACTGGGAGAATCTGTCTCAAAACCACCCCCAACTGGAAAAAATCTGCCTCAAAACTGGGAAATTGTCTCCTATGACAAGTGACCCCTATTATGCCCCTGACAACCACTGAAGCACCACCATGAATAGAGATGAAGGAGAGTATCAATTTCTCACACTTTTAATGAGTTTCTGGAAATCACTAGAAAATCAACTGGCAACTCTATGGTTTCCAAGAGAAACAGTGTCAGTGGTTGTCATATAGAGTTGATAAAGATGGTAGTCTACATCGAAATGTCTGCAGTAAGTAAATATCATTTACTACTTGGATTAGAAATATGAATATTTTCAACAATATTATGCATTTTGCTTAAATGATTAGATTACAACAAATTTTAAATTAAGATTGCATTTAGTTAACAAGATTTTGGAATACAAGACATGAACAGTTAAAGAGTAACATGTTCTACAAACACCAAATGAGTGCTTTGCAGTATTTCATCTCATTTTCCATCAAGCAGCATAACATTTCACAAGCTAGGTCTTTTTCAATAACCTAGCACTTAGTCTTACCATTTAAAAAATATCCAAGCTGGATAGTTACATGAAACAAACACTTTTTTTGGCCTGAGCCATGAGAGTGGAGAGCTCCTTACAACCTGTGGGGATTGCAATGATTGGGGCGATAATGGAAAACTGACTCTAAGTAGGGCTTGGGGTCTGAAGGTACTCTTTTTGATTTAGGTCAACTCAAATCCGTAATGAATATATCGCCCATAGACTTGAAACATGGACCTGTGTTTTTTGTGCAAATCCACATCAATTTTGACCTATTTTCAAAAGCAGATCTCTAAGCAAAATTGAGTCAATTCTCAACACAGATTCATTAGCTTTTTTATTTTATGAAAAGCTCAGACCCTTACCATACCTTGTCTATCCTATGGATGTAAAACTTGGACATGTTTTCTTGTAATTCTAGATCAATAGTGACCTATTTTCATTACAAGACTCAAACAAATCAAGAAATTCCTATTAAAAATTCATCAATTTTCTCTAAGCTTTATGAAATTTTAAGACCTTCCAACAAAACAAAGCAACTTCAACAACTTGTACTCTAAAATATTAAAATTTTATCCATGCATTTCAAATAGTTACTTACATTGCAGGTATATAACTTTAACAAAATGACAACTGCTACACTAAAAAATTTAGCCTTTTGAAGAAAGATAGATCAGACAAGTTCACATGGGGCATCAACCGTTGAAGGGGGGGGGAGGGGTCGGACACGATCTGCTCGATTTGGGCATTGGGGGTTTCCAAACGGTAATTTAGGGAATTCTTACATGTATTTTCTACGGCAGCCTCGGTCCCAGTGAAAAAATCACCTTTTAAGCCTTCATTCAATACATCTTAGTAATATCATGATAATTTAAGAAAAAATTATTGACTTCAAAATCCGTCGGGGTTAGTGGATTAACCCCGCTGCAAAATAGTGAAATTTCCAATAACGGTCATTTAGATTTAAATATTTCGTGACCAGGCCTAGCCTTAAGTCAAGTCTGTATGTGACCGTTCGATATGCGTAAGAGTGCCCTCCCACCGTGAAGTCTTTGAATAAGACTAGCACCCGGGTTACGCCGGAAGTTGATGCTGTTCTGTTGCTGTTAGGTTGGCATGTCCTACCCCTCCTGCCGTTGAAGGGTGCCCACGGGGATCTCATACCAGGCACAGATACTAACGGAAACCACAGTGTTACTATTTCCATCTTATTTATCTGGGAATTCATAGAAGCTTATAAAAAAAAACAGATTCAGGAAAAAAGGACTTACAAAACAATTGAGGTCTAAAATAACAAGTAGTTCTCTTGCTCATATACCTGGTCCTAATTCAATTACTATCACTTGTGGTGGTAGGGAAATGTAAAAAAATAAAACAGGCAAACGGAAGGGTAGGGGAAGCTCTAACTAGGGCATTTTGGAATGTTCCCTTTGAATCTGTTTAATGCAGGAAGGTAAAGCTGCAAAATTGTTGAAATGCTGTAAACCATTATTTGTATGAGCTGCAAGTTATTTTCATTTCAGGTGAGGTGCAAAAGAAAGGCATTCCGAAATGAGTCAGAAATTTTTCTGAAAAAAAGTTAACTTCTCTAAGAAATACGTTTTCAAGAGAGCATTGACAGACATACAACCAAATTATGGTGAAGAGACCCAAGAAATTCAAACTGGCAACTACAACAATTATAATAGACAATAAAACAACAATGGGCTATTCAATTTGAAATCCACACTCCCCAAGTGGATGACTTTACCTATATCTGCTACAGAGGGGGTGTGTACTTCAAATTAAGTTATTCAATGGGCTGTTCCAATTAGAAATTACACTCCCCCTCTGGAAGACTTAAATAGTCTTCAATTGGGGGGGGGGGTGGATTTTGAATGTAGTTACCCAATGGGTTATTCCATTTAAAATTCATACTCCTACTGTAGAAGACTTTCTGTAAATCTTGTACCACAGTGGTGCTGTTTTAAAATGTAATTTTTTTTGGGGGGGGGGAATACAACCATGTGTGAAAAGAACAAAATTAACAAAAAATATTTAAAAAAAGCTTAGATTTGCAATTGTCATAATATCACTACGCTAAAATATTCATAAATGCACAGCCAAATCAGCCTGCACACATGCATTACAAATCCTACTCCTTTATAAGTCTGATTGCTATGCGGAAGTGTAATATCCCTGGATGTCTGACCTCAGAATTATATAAGTTCTGTGACCGTAGTAAACTCTGCAGTATTTTCCTTTAGTGGCTCAGTGTAGAACAAACACGTTGGAATGAATTGATTGCTTTTAATGATTTCAATCCCCAAACTGGACCTACAAGTTTAATTAAAATAGAGGAAAGCTTGGAAAATATTGACAAACTGTCTCAGTTTACTAATCAATAGCTAGTGTCCTTTCTCCCTATAGCCATAAGCTACAAGTATGTAGTTCCTGATGGACTGCCTCTGTAGAAAAAGTAGGGTTAAATTTAGATTACTGTGTGTATATGAAATACCACCACTGTTTTTACTAAATGTTTACACACATCAAAGGATTTATTTTTTTTCTGAAGAATTGTAGCATATACTGATTGATTAATGGTTTCACACCCATGCTGATTGAGTTTGGCAAAGATAACCTATATAAGAAATGGTTAATATGGTCAGGTGACCAGTAGCCTATATTGTTCATTAGCTTCTATGCACTCAATATTCCTAAGCAATGACATGGGTACAATGCAGTTATGGGTTAGTACAGTTTAGGAGGAGTTTAAATTCAAGACTGATAGCAGTGGAAATTACTATTTAAAACTAATTACCAATGTTTTATGAATTACTCATTGATAAAAAATGTATCACTTTCAAAAGAACTGATCTTTTTTTTAAACAGCTTAATAAATGTGCTTATAAATACAATAAGAAAGGTGATGAATTCAGTATTTTCTGCCACATCCCATGAACATCCTTAATGTGCAGTTTATTCTGTGAGGCTGCCGAATTTCATAGGGTGTTGGCACAATACTCAATTCTTTCCCTGGTATTTGTTTTCCTCATATATAATTAGGCTAAAGATGGTATTAAACAGTTAAAAAAAGGGCAACAGAGTCATCTTTGAAAAGAAAAACATGTTTTTGTGTGTGTTCTTGAAATTTTGAAAAAGGGGTGATTTTGTAAAAGTTTAACTGAAATGCAAAAAAGGGTTGTTTTTAAGGTTAATATTTGACCCGTTTTTCATGTAAAAAGGGGTCAAATCGCGTTAGAATGTACTTGAAACCACGCGAAAAAGGGGTATTTTTGAGGACTTGTTGGGAACGATCATGCGTTACGCCTTTGAATAGGAAGTGACACCACCGTTTCCAATTAGAATTACAACTCCCCCTCTGGCAGACTTTAAATAGTCTTCAATTGGGGGGGGGGTGGAGTTATGAATGTAGTTACCCAATGGGTTTTATTCCCATTTAAAAGTCATACTCCCTCTGTAGAATACTTTTTCTGTAAATCTTGTCACAGTGGTGCTGTTTTAAAAATCAACCATGTGGTGAAAAGACAAAATTAACCAAAAATATTTAAAAAAAGCTCAGATTTGCACATTGTCAATAATATCACTAACTAACGATAAATATTCATAAATGCAACCGCCAAATCAGCCTGCACAATTCATTACAAATCCTACCCTTTATACAGTCTGATTGCTATGCGGAAGTGTAATATCCCTGGATGTCTGACCTCAGATTATATAATTCGGGGACGTGTACTCTGCAGATTTTTCCTTTAGTGGCTCCGTGTAGAACAAACACGTTGGAATGAATTGATTTGCTTTTTATGATTTCAATCCCCAACGGACCTACAAGTTTACTTAAAATAGAATGAAAGCTTGAAATATTGAACAAACTGTCTCATTTAACTAATCAATATCTGTGTCCATTCTCCCGATAGCCATAAGCTACAAGTCTGTAAGTTCCTGATGGGACTGCTATGTAGAAAAAAATAGGGTTAAATTTAGACTACTGTGTGTATATGAATCCACACTCGTTTTTAACTAAAGTTTTACACACATCAAAAGGATTTAATAGTTTTTTTTTTCTGAAATTGTAGCATATACTGGATTGATTAAGGTTTCACACCCATGCTGAATTGGTTTGGCAAAATAACCTATATAAGAAATGTTATATGGTCAGGTGACCAGTAGCCTATATTGTTCCTTCTTTCTATGCACTCAAATCCTAAGCAATGACATGGGTACCCTGCAGTTATGGGTTAGTACAGTTTAGGAGGAGTTTAAATTCAAGACTGATAGCAGTGGAAATAACTATTTAAAACTAATTACCAATGTTTTATGAATTACTCATTGATAAAAAATGTATCACTTTCAAAAGAACTGATCTTTTTTTAAATAGCTTAATAAATGTGCTTATAAATACAATAAGAAAGGGACATTTCATAATTTCATAACCTCTCTCAAACTTTTCAACAAAAAGTCAAGATTTTGACATCATCTGAACTACTGTGCTAAATATTGTATATTTGTTTAATCCTGTATGCAGTTTCATTCAAGATTATGACAACAGTATTGCTAAATTATCAGTAATGCTATCTAATGCTGACAGCAGTATTGATAAACTACTTAGCATTCGTATTGATGAACTACTTATCAGTAATGCTATCTCATAAACTACTTATCAGTAATGCTATCTACTGCTGACAGCAGTATTGATGAACTACTTATCAGTAATGCTATCTAATGCTGACAGCGGTATTGTTAAACTACTTATTAGTAATGCTATCTAATGCTGACAGCAGTATTGATAAACTACTTATCAGTAATGCTATCTACTGCTTAAAGCAGTATTGATAAACTACTTATCAGTAATGCTATCTAATGCTGACAGCAGTATTGATAAACTACTTATCAGTAATGCTATCTAATGCTGAAAGCAGTATTGATAAACTACTTATCAGTAATGCTATCTAATGCTGACAGCAGTATTGATAAACTACTTATCAATAATGCTATCTACTGCTGACAGCAATATTGATAAACTACTTATCA
Organism: Ophioderma brevispina; assembly: GCA_023653785.1. NCBI lineage: Eukaryota > Metazoa > Echinodermata > Ophiuroidea > Amphilepidida > Ophiodermatidae > Ophioderma > Ophioderma brevispina. The sequence continues at coordinate 20,802 of JAMKCH010030517.1, forward strand.
GTTAATGCTATCTCATAAACTACTTATCATAATGCTATCTACTGCTGACAGCTGTATTGAGTGCCGGACAACCAAAGTGATACTACAGTTGTCCAGCGGACAAACATAAAATCTAGAGTCAACACTCACTTTTGATATGCCACAATTCATGAAACCCGACACAGCTGATAAATGTTAGATATTGGGACTCCTGGAATAAAGTAAAATTGCAGTTCCAAGAAACTCACCCACAAATATCACTAAATAATAATCATGTCCAGATTGTTTGCGCTAATAAAACAGATACAGGGAAAGCCCCTTTTGCTTGACCAAACATGCATGAAAGTATCGGAGTCATCGTAGATGTCGAATATCACAGTTTGCAAAGGCTGCATTAGAATCGTCATATTGCATTCTCTGTAGTGTTTGAACTGCGTTGTTTCAAAATAAGGACAACCAAAAATTTTGGCGGACAACCAAAATTGTAACCTGGTTATCCATCGGACAACCACACTTTTCCCCTTATTCCGACACTAGGGGTCGTAATGCTATAGACTACTTATCAGTAATGCTATCTAATGCTGACAGCAGTATTGATAAACTACTTATCAGTAATGCTAACTACTGCTGACAGCAGTATTGACAAACTGCTTATCAGTAATACTATCTAATACTGCCAGCAGTATTGATAAACTACTTATCATTAATGCTATCTACTGCTGACTGCAGTATTGATAACCTACTTATTCAGTAATGCTATCTACTGCTTAAAGCAGTATTGATAAACTACTTATCAGTAATGCTATCTAATGCTGACAGCAGTATGATAAACTACTATCAGTAATGCTATCTACTGCTGACAGCAGTATGATAAACTACTTATCAGTTAATGCTATCTAAAGCTGACAGCAGTATTGATAAACTACTTATCATTAATGCTATCTACTGCTTAAAGCAGTATTGATAAACTACTTATCAGTAATGCTATCTACTGCTGACAGCAGTATTGATAACTACTTATCAGTAATGCTATCTAATGCTGACAGCAGTATTGATGAACGACTTATCAGTAAGGCTATCTAATGCTGACAGCAGTATTGATGAACTATTTATCAGTAATGCTATCTAAAGCTGACAGCAGTATTGATGAACTACTTATCAGTAATGCTATCTACTGCTGACAGCAGTATTGACAAACTACTTATCAGTAATGCTATCTAATGCTGACAGCAGTATTGATGAACTACTTATCAGTAATGCTATCTAATGCTGACAGCAGTATGATTGATAAACTACTTATCAGTGATATTATGCTATCCTCATCTAACAGCAAAGCTATCTTCTTTTGACACTTATACCGATGAACTAATGGTTAAAATGCTCTTTGCTGCAGAATAGTCAACGGTTGCAACACTATCTCTAATGATATTATCAAAATTGACAACCACATCTAATCCCCAAGCTAATAGAACTGCATGATATAGTACCCAATAGCAAATCATATTATAGAGACTCAAAATACTGATTACATTCACTGCATGTATTGGTAAACATGTATCCTGTCAATTACAAAATGGGTTGATTCTGTATATGCTCTATAAAACCTGAGGCCCATTCGACAAACAAGCACAAAACTTAAAACGGTTGTAGCGCCATCATACGCCATGGACGTTATGGAGCGCTATGTCTGGTGTATAGTAGGAGTGTTACAATCATGCTTGTGAATGGGATGCTTTTCAACTGGCAAAGTGTTGTTTTAATACTACACTGTAGAGAACAGATATGACTGAAGGAAGGGCACAGGGCTTAAAAACAATACAAAGTAAGATCATTTAAAGTAAAAAGCTTGTTCTATCCTCATTTAACCAATGTCTAACATGTGGCAACTACCTTACCATTTTCTAATGAAACAACCAATGGTAGTAAATTGGTAGGAAAGTATACCTATGGTGCTCCTCTTTTCATTGATAATAAGTAAGTACCAACATTCTTTGTGATATCCCAATGATGTCATAATCCCAGCAAGTTACAAAAAAATAAGAAGTTATTTTTTTTCTTCAATATTTGCCAAAACACTATGCTTTTATTTGTAAGATTTGTAATGGGAGCAAAAGCAAAACCTTGGAGCTTGCACCAACCCCACCTCAGAACTTTGGAGACCTACTCAAACCCTGCGGGGAGAGATCCAACTGAGAACAATTACTGTGTTGGCCTCAAAAGGTATATGAGAGAGACAATTGGACAGTGAGTCAGAGTTTTTTAAGCAACTTTATCTGCTATTTACTATCTTCTATCTACCCTGAATTTTTACTTCCTTTTATTTAATTATTGATTTTTTGAATAGATTAAAAGTTGAGTCTGTTTATTATTCCCTCCATACCATAAATATGCAATATAAGACGCATGGCAAATTCTGGCATGTTGTGAGATATGTCTATTAGTAAACCATGCCTCACCAAAAGACAGTAAAATACAGATGTCTTAATGCTGGCCTCAATAAATATGACTTAGTAAACAACTTCTTTTAGATACATCTTATTTGACATCTTCTAAATAAGCACGGCTTGTTAGAGGACATGTGACCTTACTAGGAGACATGTTTTGAAATTGTTATCTTAAAGACATGTCTAATTACAAGACACAAATACAAGACACATTTGACAGTGCAGTACTACTGCGTAAAGACAGCAAATCATTTATTTGTATTTGAAGTGACACTGGCACATTTTCATACCAAAGTTCTTCTATCTGCTTTTTCAAATGATATGTTAGGATCTTGGAAAATACTGATTTTTACAACACATAAATAACATGGCACACAACAGATATGAGCCTTAATAAGAGGCTAAAGACATCCAGTAATTGGTAGGCTGAATTTTGAGTTTGTCATAACTTTGTTCAACAAATGTGTCTACTAGAGACTAGTACTTGTTGATATTAAAACTACAAAGGTCTCAGACTGGTCAAACAGGTGGATGCCTTGGGAATCAACTCCAACGCGTGTTTTCTTGTGTTTAACGTCATGATCTGCCGTCTGCTGAGTAAAATCACTCCGGAGTGATTTTATTAAAAAATCATTCTGTTTACCACTACAGGTGCTGATTTGGGCTTAATCATTTCAGGTGAGGACTAATGTGTATAAAAGCTTTACAACCATGAAAAATATCAATTTTGAAAAATCTTGAGGGCACACTATTTTAAAAATGTGACAGTGTCTCTTTAACATAAAGTGAACTTACTTTTCAATCAGAAGTTCCCCTTCCTCGCACTGCCGCAGCGTGCGCAGTCTGCGCATGTCTTCTTCCTGGAAAACAACAAAAACACAACTGATTACTTCAAAGTGTAATTAAGCAGACAGGCTTATGCATTAAATCCTCTTCTGTTTGTTTCTCTTTCCTTGAGGCCTCATAGAGGCTGAGAGATAAGGGAGATGCTCAATGGAATGATGATATGGGTAACGATTAAGTTTTCACTTCTTTCTGAGAGTGTTCATCCAAATGCCATGTATAATTCTGGAAGAGTAGTTCTAGCTTTAACCCTAACCATGACCCATTATTTTAACTCCTTTTTTTTAGAACTTCCTTTGACAACTTAGTATCTGCAGTAGATTTTTGTTTCAGTAGAGAAAACATAGGTAGTCTGGAAATGGATAAAACACATGTATCATTTCTGTAAACAAAAAATGTTCACATTTATTTGAAGTGTTACACTTGTAATGACCAGTGTAATATGAGAAACTGTTGGCCAAATTTAAGTTTGAATATCTTGATCACTATTTTTGGTAAGTCTGGAAGGGCATCCGGTCAATTATCTTTTGCTCCAATAAATCCTTACATAGCAGTATTGCTGAGTGTGAGGTGTATCCGACCACCCCAGTTTAGTGGGGACAAAACTGGATTTAAAACTTTGGTTGAACTAACTGTCTCCAATGGCTTCTGGTGCAAATCCTACCCTCATTGCCACAGCCACCCCTAGGCACAGGGTCTTTCCCCTGCATATCCAATCCAATGGACAGCCTGTTGCCCATTTTACAGGCAGTAACTAAGGCTTTGGCCTATAATAGAAAATGCAAAACCAGAGAAAAAGCTTTGGCCTATGAATGCAAAACCGCAGAGAGAACAGCTAAATTCTAATTATTATCTAATCGTTGCTTTTGCCTGTAAAAGATCCACTGCAAATATCCTCACAGCTTTAAACTGAGTATCAATGAATGAATGCATTTATATTTTACACACAGCACGAAATGCATTGATATTTTTACACGCAACATGAAAAGGAAAGAACATCTCAAGCTTACAAAAATTCAGCTTTCAGAAAATATCACCATCCCCATATCCATTTGAGACAATATCCCCAATGCTAAGAGCACCAAATGGAGTTCACCAACTTACAGTATTCCAATGCAATACATACAGGGCCTCACATACACAAACAACAGGGAAGTACTATAGCTGACAATGTCAAACAAACACACAGAACATGTCGCGAACTAGCTGCCTCAAGTTTAATCGGTACTAAATCAGCAAGCCTCCTAACATCATGAATTAACAGACGAAGCGTCTGTGTAACATTAACACAGTACATGCAGTGTGTATGAGATGGATTGTATATGGTCACTGACTTAGAGAGTGTAGAACGGCATTTCTTTGACATACAGATAAATGGAAACCATAAATTTCTGGCTTATTTGGATCAAAACATACTATAGCTTGCTACACATACATGTGTAACTATAAGCAGCAGGCAGGCAGATACCTTTATGAATCTATGGAGGCACAGCTCAGGGGCAAAATGCTGACAGTGCTATAAATACTGCACATATCCTATTGGTGTATCGCACACCATACTCCTCACTTAGCATCTCATTCTTCCATATTTCTTTTTTTAATAAAAAAGCTGCCATCGAGGGGTGTTGCTAAATGTGCGGAATTTGAATCCTTGTAGGTGCTTCTGTTATCACCGCTTTAGGAAAATATGCACATTGTTCAAATTTTCAGTATCAATTTCCCATTGAAAACCTATCTGTGCTGTGAATATTTCTACTAGTGAACCATTACAGCATCCATGTATAACACTCAAGGTTGGACATTACCATGAAGCATGTAGCCAAATTCCAAGGGCCCTCTCCATCAAGGCTAGTTTCCTAGGCTCTTGTTTTTCTCTGCTTCTTATATAATCACATGCGCAAGAAGTGACACTTAGGCTAGGGTAAAATAAGTAATTTTTACGAGGAAAATTGTCAGAAAAATGAGTGTATCCTTGTTTTGCAATGAGAACATGATTTAGATTTGACACTTTTCCCCTAATTGTACATGAAAAGAGAGCATGAATCACCCCAAGGAAATTTCACAAATTGGCATGACTTTTGATTTTGTTAAAATTTCTTATCGACAAAGAAAAACTTACTGTACAATGTAGTCATAATTCAGACTTCATCAAATTCATGTTACAAATAATCCCAGAGCAGAGCTCCATGAATTCAGTTGGCGAAGTAACATCCTTTTTTTGAAATTAGATGCTATTTAAAATTTAGACTATTGAAAATCGATAAACAATCTATCTTGCAGCCCCAAATTCATGACATGTTAGGCCAAATCACACTTATTTTAACCCCGATGCAAAACCATTAAGCATGCAACAAAATTTGCTCTGATTCCACTAGTAATTCCCATGGATCTTGTCTTGATATCCCATGATGCATTGTCGCATAGCCATGATACATAGGGCGGTAGTTTACGTTTAATATCCTGAACCTGATGAGAGCTTTGATGCGTTGATAATACACCTGAAGACTGTTTTTCTTTGCCCGTTGCGATATTGACTGCACGGCCACAGGTCTGTTTTCCATTTAAATGATTGTTTGTTCCCTATCCTAATTGTCCATGATGGGACATTATTCAATGATTAAAAGACATGCTTTACCATCAAAAGGTTATTTCACCTTAGAGACACGGAAAAATCCAAATTCGTTCTATTATTTTAGAATTAGTGAGTTTGCAGTTCCACAGAACACTCAATAATAGATTTATGTTTTTGTTAAATCTGGAGTATTGCAAATTCATGATCTCGACTAGAGTTCGCCTCATGTTTCTGCATGCTTATAAACCCTTGAGGACTACCTGCCTTTTTATTGGATCTAAGCTCTATTTTGATGTTAATTAGAACGGTAATATCATGTAATGAGAAATCACAGATACTGCCAAAATCGGTGGTATGGTTCACACGAGATAAAGAAGAGAAGAAACTGTTTTGTTTGATTGGTTGCTCACAGGACCATCTCTGCTGTGTCGGTAAGAGCCCAATATTAGACAGACGGTATATCATAAGTCGTAGTTAAAGAGCTAGGAGATTGCTGAAATTCATTGTTTTTGCCTCTGATTTGATTCCATGATTTTTCTCAACTTTCTTTCCATGTCTCTAGAGTGAGTCAATCCAGAGTTCTATGCTGTAAGAAAAAGGTAAGGACCTCAAGTAGTTAAAGGTGCACTGCTTTTTTTTTTGGGGGGGGGGGGTGTTTTTTTTTTGAGAGAGAGAAGTCCAGCCTACAAAGCTTACTTCTAATATTGCATTTGAATGCATGACACCTGTGATATGTGAGTAGGCAATGATCTCACAGTAAACCCCAAATCAGTGGCCCATAAAGAGGCCTGCTCCTATTCAACTAAAATGAAACAGAACTCCGCCAAAACTGGTTGTGACTGGAAAACAAAGTGTCACCGCTAACATCAGATACGGGACCTTTAAATAATTCTGATTAGCGTCACTTGAAAGTAATTTGGATGCCAATCACGCTACAAAAGAAATGTCCTGTGTGCTTATTACAAGATTGTGAGGGGCATGAGTTACCTTTCAACTCTGCTCAGAGTCTGCGTAAGTTTTATAAACATTTTGAGATGGTTCCCAAATGACTGCCAGGTCATTTGGGAAGCCATCTCAAAAACCCACCGACCTAAGACTAGGCGTGTTTGGACTCAATATGACTGAATTTGTCATGGTTGATTCTAATATGCTCATGAAAATTGATAATTTTAATCTTTGGGAATAGTAACAATTTTGACTCTAATCTCTATAGGGTTAAGATTGGCAGCTGAATTACACACACATAATCGGGACATACCTAGGCAGAATCTGTCTGTTGATTTGTTCTGTTTGAGCGCGTGAGGTACGTGAAGCAGTTGCAAAGCAAAATGGAATCAAACATTACAGACAAGTCCTACTTGGAAATCTGATCCAAGACCTCTTCTGGACCGACTAGTAACAGACAGCCAATGTAATTTCAAAGAAATAAGGACCACCCACATCAATCCATGTCTATTAATCAAAAACTGCCACTTAACCTTTACAATTCCTCAAAAGAGTCTTACATTTAAATCTATTTTGGCAAGGCTTCTGTACTTCTAATGTGGTATGCGTTCTCCCGTCAGAAAGTCTATCACACCTTAAAATTCATACCTTTTCAAGTATAAGGCTGCATCAGTCAAAAAATCCTTAAATCTATCAAGTATTAGATTCAAATAATTCTATAGATTTTGGTAGGATGCTTTACAATGTAAGAAGGTCATAATTGCAAGTAGTTCCCATTTGTCAGGAAATTCCCGTCAACATTTAATATTATGCCAAGTCTGGGTCAGTGGCTCTTGAAAGTGAACCCCTGAAGAACTTTCAAGAGCCAGACTCAAGGAAAGATGTGGGGATACAATTCCAATTCCTCTCTTTTTGGGTATGGCCTTTTGACAACTTTTAATAATGCACTCTATGCAAAATGACGGTTTAGAAAAACGATCCTTTTGGAAGACAGAATATACAACACTATAAAAATAAATACTAGAATTGATTACTCTTTAATCCCCCCACATGAAAACATTCATCTTGTATAATCTACTCTTTCTTCCCCTAGCCTTAGAGCCACTTGACTTGACTCCATGCACCTCTTTTCCAAATTTCTCTCGTCCAAATTCCCGCTTCCCGATCCAAAATTGTGGCGCCTACTCCACTATACTTCTTCTTCTCCGTCCATTTCGTATTCACATTCTTAGACACCGGTTTTGTATCCCTCGAAAAAACCCTTTTCCGTTCTTTTCCTTTCCCTTTCCTATCACTTTCCCACTGTTCCCACCATTTCCTCCGACCTCAGCAGTAAAGTGAATCTGTCTTTTCCTTGGGTAATTGGGTTACTACCCAATTATCATAATTACAATACACCACCTAGGGATTGGCTGTGTGAGTACAATAATGAAAGGTAATTTTAGGCAACACGGTGAATTGACTGCATAACATGAATATCTCCACTGAGCCCTGCGAGCAACTAGTTCAGAGCTCAATTTTTTTCACAAAATGTTAAAAATATCCATTTTCATGAACATATTTGAATCGGTTATGCAAAATGCATTCAAATGAGTCCAAACAAGCCATCTTCCAGTAAGTTTTTTTTGTTTGAGATGGCTTCCTCAAATGACAGGGACGCCATCTCAAAAGCCCACTGGCTTCTGGTGTGTTTAATTATCTATACAAAGATCTTAGGTTGAAAGGGTTAAAAAATGGAAGGTGTTGCTGATTGACTCACACTGATTACATCTATACAACACCCACTCTACTAACAGATGCCAAATTCTTCTTAGGCGAGTTTTCACTTGGCACACCACATTAAAAGGAAAGTTTCTTGAATATTGCTATTACTCAATTCTATTTCAGCGATGTTCTTTTTTTTTCCCCTTCCCATTCCAGAGTGAAGTGTTTCTGCAAAAGAATTTCACTTTCTATTCTGCAAGTCTACAGAATCGTAGGAATTAAAGAGACATGAGACATTTCAGAAAGAAATTGCCCAACTTTTTTTAAACCCTAGCCTAATACGCCATCTTTATGTAATAAGATAATGATTTAGTATTTTTCTGTTGTGCACGACACAACATCACAGCATAGTTTTCAATAGGGACAATTATGATAGCGGGCAGTTAAAACACAGTTTGTGGTGGGTTTTTTTACACTTGTTTGTCCAATAACCTTGCAAAACATTCAACCAATCAAGAAGTGCAATTTGTGAGAAATTCATATTCTCAAAAAATCTCCTGCCGTTCACTCCAAAAGTCCACACTCTGACATTGGTTTTCTTTTCTACAGAAGCACCAGAACATCAATCTTCTAGCCATTTACGTCTCAGAAGTAAATCCATGAGATTTACCATTTTTTTCTTGCATCATGACTTCCTAAAAAGTTTGACAAGTTTGTGCAGTTTTCAACAACCATTTTTAAGATGCGGTGTTTCTTCCCAGAAGGTTTCATACTTTAGGGGTAACTTAACAGTGACTATATGTTTAGTATATAGGCTGAGAAAAATAACTTAAATTCTCGGTGAAGCTGGAAAAAATTGCAATAGAATTTCTTTCACAACCCACAATGGCATTCTATAAGGTTCCCAGAATGCCATACTAAAATTCCAGAAAAATCCAAGTGGTGGAATATAACTAATTAATTTCATAAATCCAAAATGGGCCGACAATCCTAAAGGATTTTTATAAGGATTTTGTTGTATTGCTTATCTAAAAAATAATATTTTGGCACATATAATGCCTAAATTTTGGTATATTTATGAATACAATACATTATATTGTATGTCTATACAGGTCACCATTCCCTGTCTTGACCAGAGGTCCTTAATAAATTGGCATAAATCCAATGGCCGCCAATTCTAAGATTGTCTTTATGACTGATTGGTGTTATATTGCTTTCTAAATATATTTTGCCACCTACAATCTAATTTTACATTATGACTTTATTATTTTTGTCCTTATACAAAAACCATACATGCTTGTTAGAAGTATACCTAATTTGCATAAAACAACCCAAAATGGCTGGCCGAGTACAATTTGAATCAAGATGTCAAACTTACACTTACAGGACAAAAAAACACATTTTAATTTGTTTTCACTATCACGGCTATATAAAGCTTAGAGCAACCCATCTGGCCATCTCCCCCCCCCATACACAACCCGCTCGAAGCTGCGCGCGTGTCGGAAATTGTACTTGGTAATCTCTAATTTAATATACTTATTACCGTCATGATAATTAATAGTTGATATGTGAAATGTTTTCCTGGCGCCCTTTGGGGCATCTACCAAATAAAAGTTCTTCCCCAATAGCATTATCCAAGCACATGTTAAACAAACCTATGTTAAAAAAATTGAAAAAAAATGCTTTTAGTTTTAAAAAAAGAAAAAACCTAAAAAATTAAAAAAAAAAATGGATTCTTGATTGAACACGTTTGATTCTCATTTAAATGATAAACCAGTTTTTTAAAATTATCAACCTGTGGCCTTTCAATTGCAAATTCAGATTATCGCCGATATACTAGTACATAGTTTTCATTGAATAGATTTTTTTTATTACAAAACAGCATTATCGCCAAGAGAGAACCAACTTTTCCAGTACCACCAAGATACACCCAATTTTACGAAATCCAGATTGAGCGACTGAGAATGTGAGATTCCAACTCTTCAAATGGTAAACCAGGATCTTCAATCGAGATTCCAATTTCTTCCATCGATAATTAGTTTTCAATGAAAAGCATTTCTTCCACCCGATATCAAACAAATTACCGTCAAGAAATCCGGTTTTTCAATTGAGAATTGGGGTCTTAAACTCACAGTCATCAATGACGGGGCTAATTGTGTGCGTCAACTCTTAGTCTGTTGAGGTTGACCCATTCTTTCCTATCCGGTCACAACCTTTGGGCTGTCAACAAACTTGTTTTGAGGTTCAAGGTAGAAGACACATTGGCCCGACCATCTGGCGTTGATCTAAGATGATCCATAGGGAATGCTGCGCTGCAAAGTCATAGGATTGGGTAAGCAGTGATCCCTTGAACTCTCTGATCCCTAAGATAATTGTTTGGTAGAAGGGCATATTTGGACAGGTTCGTCACACGCCTGGCAAGCTTGATCGTCTGAAAGATCCTCCAAGGTTTGCATGGAGCTATGCCAGAACAGAATTGGAAGATATTCCACATGGGGGCCCGTGTAGTCGCCAAAAGGCACCGCTAACCAGTCTCCATTGCATCATTCAAGAATGAACATCAATCTTGTGTGAATATGAATGTACACTGTGACTACATAGTGGTGCGGCATATTCATGCATTAGAAATTCATAATGACAAACCCCCCCCAACCCCCCCCCCCCCTTAATTTTTTTACCCCCCCCCAACCCCCCCCCCCCAATAATCTGTGTGAGTACACTGTGACTCCATACTGATGTGAGTATTCAGTCAGTTGAGTATGCAAACAACAGTTGATGTGTGTACAGTGTCAAGGATGCCTCCCTTGGACAGCGACTGCCTTAGTGTGTTGAGGAGGTAAGGGTCGCCGGTCAAGTAGACGACAAGGTTCCTTTTTTTGGTGTTGGATCGCTCATCTGGAGTATGTTAATTTCTATTTAGCGCAGGGGTTTGCAAGGTGGAAAACAGAGCCGCAGTCCTTGTTTTCGGCATATCCTGAGACATAAATGCTGAATAGACTGGGTGTCAGGACATAACCTTGGGGAACACATTCCGAAGTTTGGGCTTTCTATGCATTGCCCATTTGATGTCCCCAAGGGGACGAAATATCTGGGTGGTCATATATGAACGTTATAAGCTTGACATCAGGGAAATTTTTGGTATTTTTAAGGTAGAGACCTCCATGTCGGACCGTAAATCATAGGCAGGCCGAATAGATCTATAAATACGCTCCAACTTCGGCGTTCTTCTTAGAAAGCGTGCGATATCATTGGTAAATCTTGCTATCTGATCTTTTGTTGATTTACCTCTTTGAAAAGCCAATTTGGGTGAGAGGTAGATTTGCCTTGACCATATCATTGATCCTACTGAGTATCAGTCTCCCAAGCAGCTATACTGCAAGAATGCACCGAGATGGGTCTGTAACTCTTGGCTCAGGATTACACTGATCTTTGAAGTCGTCCATCTTGAGGAATTTTGATGTGAAGTAGAGAGAAAAGAATTGGAGCTATCGCACAGCTTCATGTGCCTTATGCGCACAGAATTCTGTATAGATGCCGTCATTGCCAGGAGCTTTCCATTCTTGGAGAACTGATTGCCTTCTGTGTCTCATTATATGTGTACAGGGGACTCGACGGAGGAGAGCTTGTAGAAGTGTGTCAATCTCTTCGTTAATCCGCACGACATGGGTTTTTTGCCTGTGGGGAATGGTCTTGCCATTTCCATTGGTGACGAAGCAATTGCAAAAGCAGGACACTGCTTAACGGGACCCGCTACGACGGTGAGCTTGTTACTGTGTTTCCAGGCCTTGCAGCTTGAAGTGGTACGTTGATCTTGGATCATCTCTTCTCCCTCGTCGCAAAAAATTCCTTCCAAACAGGGGGTGTGGGGTTCTGCCTCTTGGAAATGGAAGGTTAATGCTGCTTGATGGAGCATAGAGCAGAGTTCGAAATATGTGTCGTTGAATGTTAGAAGACTGAAGACTGCCAGGTTTGGCAGCTTGGATGACAATTCACTAATGATTGTTTTTGAACTTGGGCCACATTGGCTTTCCTGAGTTCATCTCTTTTTGTAAAGGCTGGATTTTGACCATTGATATCACTGATCACCCAGATCGGACAGTGGCCTGATTGGTGACTCTAGGGACGATCTTCTGGAGCAGCAGATCGGATGTCCTCGGTGACTGTTGACGGGTTGGGAGAGTTAAACGCCCATTGAGTGCTTGAGTAGAAGGCAGGTGGACCCTTATACGATCCAACACAGTTGGGTGTTAGAATAGTCTTTTCCACCAGAACATAACATTTTCAATATTTTATGTGCAGCGCCTACTTTTCAGCCACATTGGTGTATGCATTAAGGCGTACGGCTACAGAAGTACAGTGAAGAAATAGATTTAGATGAAATAATAAAATTTAAGTCCTCAAGTTGTGTGTCACGTGTTTCACAATATTTGTTTCACAAAGTTTGATCCAAATAAAGGTAAAACTGTCATAATGACAGCCATTTGGGTTTTATTACAAGTAAGGATAAAATGTTGTTAAGTATAATACACTTATGACATGTAAAATTTATTTACTGCAAAGCGATATAGGAGAAGAAATACCAAAATATTAATAAAAATCTGAAATTGGCGGCCATTTGGAATTTATGGCAAATTAGTTATGCTTCCACCAATCAGTTTACGTATTTCTATATAACGTATAAAGCATATATACTTATTTAATTTAAAACAATGTCATTTAATGGGCGGCAACACCCACTTAGTATTAGCTATACAACAAATGACTTAAAAACATAGGAATTGGCGCATTTTGGATTTATGCAAATTAGTAATTTTGCACCACTTGGATTTTTTGGACTTTTAGTTATGTCATTCTGGGGACCCTTATAGAACTGCATTGTGGTGGAAAAAAAATCTATTGCATTTTTTTCCAGGGCATATCAAATATAGTTCCCAGCCTAATATGGTATTTGTCTGTGTGTCAATTAAGAAAATCAGCAAATTTTTTTTAATTCTTTTCTGTCATTCTCTGCTTATGTCTGTCCCTGTTTATGATAGCATTTTTTGACCCGAGTTTTCAAGGGGCATCTACAAGCATGTCACAGATAATTGCATCATCCTTCGGGGCCTACATGACCTCTGCACATTTTACCACATCAAGTACTTTTACAGCCTCTGTGTGAAAGAACATAAGCTTTGTCCATATTTGTACAGTGGACGGGTCATACAAAGATGTTGATTTTCTTCCCACAATGCATTTTTCCAAATACAATTTTTGCACCTGGTTGTCACATTAGTTTATAGTGAAATGAACAGAACTCATTCAATCTTCATTTAGTACTTTGGTCACTATAACTCATGCGACAACCAGTGCAAAATTGTATTGGAATAATGCATTGTGGGAAGTACTCTACCTCTTGATCTCTACTATGAGATTTTGGCACGAAATTATGCTCCATGACTTTAATTAATGGTCCTGGAGCATATGG
>JAMKCH010030518.1:0-16405 GCA_023653785.1 Ophioderma brevispina
TCATCAAGGAGTCAGTTATTGAAAAATCACTCCATATCAATGTCAGTTTCATATGAACATAATGGAAACTGCTCAGAGATTTTTGGTTACATCTCTTAAGGTAATTATTTTGCACAATACAGAATACTCAGCGTCCTTAAATTGCGAGAAGAACTAAAGCTGAAAGTTTCTGTGAATAATTGGAATTAAAAACTTAAACATTAAATATCGCCTGTTTTTTCAAGCGGAAATACCAAGACCTTCTATGGTTTCACTTTGGATCCCAAGTTTCGTTGTAGGTTAAAACCATTGCTGAACCCCCAAAGAACTGTAGGTCTTACACCAGCTATCTATTGACTTTCTTATTTGGGACATTGAACATTTTTTACTCAGCATTTATTTTGAATCCCGGATATTATTTGTTAATCCTTTAATACTCTCCCACCTCTATTGTTTAGCATACTTCAGTGTTAAGTGTTTTTACTTCAAAATCATGCTGAAGACCATGTTACTCGATGTAAACGTTGCATCTTTGTTTGGCTCCAAAATCGGCAACACGATTTTACGTCTCCAGCAAAATAGGCATAAGTTCTTCCTCCAAAGTTCAAAGGACACCAAATAAACGTTTTCTGAAAGCCTTGTTTATCCCTATTATAACCAAAGCAAACCTTTTGCGCAAAATAATCTAAACTTTTTAATTATTTTTTATTTTGATTAGTCAACAATTGTCTTTGAATGAACTAACTTCCAGACAGAGTTAACACCATTGTTTAGAGCCCCCCATAGAATCTGTACTGCTGGGCCACAGCGCCCGCGCCACCAATTCCGTTTCCCCATCGATAATTGGCGGCATTCTTAGACATGCGCGCGTCATGGGAACGCCCTAGCAGGCGACGCTGTGTTAAAGGCTCTGCGATTAGTGAACAAGGGAATGAAAAAAACAACGGTTTTCGCTGGGGTAACCTGGTATCGCGAAAGTACGACCGAATCAGGTGGTTTCGATCTGATGTTAGAAATGGGTTCCTGACAAAAAAAAAAGACCAATTAGCTCACTATTTGTAAGCATGGCGTGTGGCAGACTTGACAGCAGCAATCGGAGAATTGAGCCAGGTAATAAGGGTAAGAATTTTTCACGTTTTTTCGTCCTTGTCCAAAAATATAAACCTAGATTCTAAAATAGTCAGCATCTAACTAGACAATTTAGTTAGGAATATTTTGGTGCGTAAATCGTTACGATTGGCCCAACTATTTTGCGCAATATCCAGAGTACAAAAAATCCAAATCAACGCTATTTGACCGGGCATCCGAAAATGTTAACAAGTTGTTGTGCACGTGTCAGCCACTTGGGTAGACGTTCAAGTATAGAAGTCCCATTATGCAAAATGAGGTATTACAATTGATTCCGCCATGCGCTGTATGGCGTTGGGCAGTAGCGCGACGGAAGAATAGCATACCTCATTTTGCATTTCAATGGACTTCAATTATTAACGTCACCGCCACTGGGCATGTTACCGTCGAAAACTTGATGACTCCCTAGCGCAGTGAAGATTTGCCAAGGTAGCGTGGCTCAAATACCTTATGACATCGTAATTTAACAATGGGCGGCGCTGTTTGCCAAGACGACACGTAAATGGGTTGTGAGTTATATACCACTTGTATACAGACCTATTCAACTCACTGATCAATGCCTCAGTGGGGTTCTGTATCCTAGACATATCAAGATCAGTCTCAGTAATGTTAAGCATTTCGTCTCAGACGAATTTGTTCCTCTGACAGTAATCTGTTAAAAAGGATAGAAGAACTTAAAGATGCATCTTACATAAGCCTTTCAAACCTGGTGGAGAAAGAAATTCAAAAAGCCTTTCCCATTCCCAGATAAAATAGCATTACACGCAAAATTCAACATATATCAAAAAACAGAACAAACTGTCTTAACATTCCATCCAGCAAAACACGTCATAAGTTACTTCCTCTCTTCTTCAGTTTCCAATAAATGCAGAAGAGTCCTTTTTAAACCGCCCCTGACGGATTTCGTAGACCGCATTTGAAGGGCTTCCTTGTTCGATCTCTACTTCAACAAGTTATATCTCAGTTTTATTATTGTGGACAAGTGTGATGCAGGTGAACACAAGTAAATGGAAATTCATGTTCATACACTACTTGAATGAAGTTTCCTAGCGCCACTACAAAAATACTTTAAACATGTAGTTCATTACGGATTCACTCCACTAAATAACATGAGAAACAGGAAAATCCAGCCCCCACTGCCCAAATGAGTGTTTTTTTGGACCATGCTAAGTATACCTTAAAAACTGAGAGAAATGGCGAGATCTGGGTTGCAAATTCATGGGGGGGTGCGGGGCCGCTTGCATCACTATTAAGTAGGGAATTGTAGGACATATCAAAAAAAAGGTTGTCTGATATGTTTATTGATTCCGACAAACCACTTTTAACTGTATTCTTACAGGGAACAACCTGACTGAAAAACAAGTGCTCTGACCTCCAGGGTCCACGGTGCATTGTGGTATTCACGGAGCCAGGCAGTTTGAAAAAGGGTTGGGAGAACTCCATAATATCATGATTGATTGGGTAGGAGATAATGATGATCTTCAAGCAGATGTTAGCTTAAGGTCTGAGATGTTCCATTGAGGAGAAAATGACGGTTTCATCTCGCCCTTTGTACAGAACGAATGGAACCAGTATGTTAGTGTGTTGTGTGAACCTTAAATTGTTTCGCTTTCCACACACCAATCTCCGTAGACATTGAGAAATTCATTGGATCCAACCACAAGGTATAATATTAAAACCCAGTAGTTTAATTGCTTTTCATTTTTAAAGCTTTGATTGTTTTCAACTATGTCAACATACCACGCTGTGTGGACCAGCTACCCCGTTAAGATTATCATTTTATCATTTTATTATTTATCATGTATGACTGAGGAATTAATAGTATCCTATATTTATCACTTTACATCATATCATTCTGTAATTCTGTCGTGATTCTATTATGATAATGGTTGAGTGTTGATTGATGCGGAGATAGGATGATGATGATGATGATGATGATGATGATGATGATGATGATGATGATACATGTTTTAGGAAGTTTGTCCGACAGGCAAAAACTAATATCAATAATATATTTACTTACAGTTAATAATTAATTTTCACATGGCAATTGTGAAGTTCGTACATTATTGTGGTTGTTGACGTGTTAATAAAAAGGTCACACTACTGCTATTACTGTCATTATAGGGATAGAGGGTATTTCAAAGATGGCAACCAAATAAACTATCTGTTTCAAAGGAGTTGTAAGGACCTGTGCAAGATGATGATATGTGCATGTTGCGAAAAGACGGTATGAATGTTTCCTCTGCTTCCTAAGTACTTGCCATGCCTTATTCGGTGTGTTAAAACCTGATCATCAAAACTTTCGGGTAAAAGAAATCGGACAAAACGACACGATTGCATTGCAACCTATGCAATGAAGATTTCCTCATTCCGGAACAAAGCTTGCTACCTGACAACTTCAAGTGAGTAAATTTAACGTGTATGAGGAAATGTGATTAAGCAATCCCACCTGTACAAAATTGTGGGACAGATGGCAGTATGTTATGGTACGGTGTGAATATTGCATTTGTGAAACATGCGTGGCTGACCATAAGAGAATCAACACATTCAGAAACACAAGTTGAATGTACTAGTTAAAAATATAACCCCATGAATATCGCAAAACGATGTGTCAAATAGCGACCACGATCAGGTTTATAGATATGTATTGTTTGCTGTGAATACCCGTTTGTAGTACATGTGCACTGCATTCCATCGAACAGGGAGACCTAAGCTAATCACGTATTAGAGGCACGTAACCAGGCTATCAATGAAATTCAAGCTATTTCATCGGTAGTAAGTGATAAAAACAACTACCTGTCATCGGTACTTTGTCTATTGAAGAGGCGAGGAAGTTAATTGACGAGCGGTTTGAAGGGAAAGAACTCGAAATAGAGGAGACGGCCAAACACTTACACCATTTAGGTTAATGAACGTAAACGAAGCGCAACTCTTAAGTTACAAGATCTCTTTGAAAAAGAAAAAAAGCACGACTCCAAAGGTACGAAGATCACGTTGCAGTCCTGACAGTACAAATTACCGATGCATGTAACTTGCTACGGTGCTGTGAATTCAGTGCTGCGTTGCAGATTTTTTGTGTCGAAAAAATATAGTGAATCGCCTTCAACAAATAGATCGAATAAGATCCCGAAGAAGAACATGGAAACACGCAGATTCAAGTATAGTGATGGACATGAAGCAGCTCTGGAAAAAATAAAGGCGGCATTTCTTGACATGTTTGAAGTTGTACAGTCAACATATGACGACAGTGTCAAAGAAGAAAAGAATACGAGTTCGGCTAAATTCCAAAATCAAAGAGGTAGGAGCATGTGTTAGTCATAAAATTCGTCGGTGGTATAATACAGTGGCGTAAAATTCTGGCAGAAACAGAAAAAATAGGCTTCTGACAAAACGGGTTTGAAATTAAATACCTAATTTTCTAATTACAGAGTGTTGCAAAATTGTCACTTTTGCTTGCCACTTTCAAAATTCTCGGAGCGGACCGCACCCTTGCCTTGAGTTTACGTGAAAGTGTTCCTAGATCTAACAACACAAATACTGCTATACCTCCTTTTTTGCAGTGATCGTCAGGTGGTAGTCATTTTCCTCTTCTATGTGCATATGGCCTGCATGGCATGTTTTTAGCTCAAAGAGCAAAACTGCCGATAAACCAGGGTTTTTGAAAAACCAGCTTGTTTCGATTTGAAAAGCAGTTTTTGAAAAAAAATCTTGCCTATAGTATGACAACCTGAGTTTGCGATTGAAAAAAAAGCTTGATTTTGGCTAAGACTTTCGAATTGAAAAGCAAAATTTTTGGAAAACGTTCTTTCTCACTTGAAAAACCTTGGTATTTCCGTAAAAAACCCCAGGTTTTTCATATACCTGAATATCGCATTTGTTAAGGCCTGTTTTTTTTTCGATTTGAAAAAAAAGCTTGATTTTGGCTAAGACTTTCGAATTGAAAAGCAAAATTTTTGGAAAACGTTCTTTCTCACTTGAAAAACCTTGGTATTTCCGTAAAAAACCCCAGGTTTTTCATATACCTTGCCTATCGATTTTGTTAAGCCTGTTTTTTTTTCGATTTGAAAACCAAGGCTATCGATTCGAAAAGCTACGTGTTTGATAAACCATTTTTTCTGTGAAAAAATTTGAAAAACCAAGTTTTATCCCAACCGAAAAAGATAGCTTTGATAAACCTAGTTTATCGGTCGAAAACCAGGGTTTTTTGTGGGCCGCCAGCTATAGCTGGAGGGCCACTTAGCAATCCGTTGTGGTGGTGGTATGTGTGTGTCTAAATGTTAAGTTTTTTTAACCCATTGCGTTCATTTTTTGTTTTTAAATTGACCTCAATTGAAAAAGTGGAAGTTCAATTGAACCAAACTTGTGTCATAGGTGCACCAAGGATCCCTCATATATTGATGAGGTCATAGGTCATTTGCCAAGGTCACAGGTCATTTGAGGTCAAGTTCAAATACAGACAAAAGTGAAAAATTGACCTCATTTAAACGTTGAAGTTCAATTGGAACCAAACTTGTGTCATAGGTGCACCAAGGATCCCTCATATATTGATGAGGTCAAAGGTCGTATGGCCAAGGTCAAAGGTCATGGAGCGGCCAACACTTATATTCTTTGAATATAGCGAGCGCGAAAGCCGAGAACCGCAAAATGCTATTTCTCTTCTATTGTGCATTGTATCTACCTGCATCACATACATTGTCCTTCCGTATCAACGAAATAACAAATACAAATGGTCCATGCCGAAATCGACGGAAAAAATGGAGAAGAAAAACTAAAGCTCAGATAAATAATTCATCCATTCGCGCTGTTGTGTAAGCAAAATACAAATACCACAACTAATTGCAATATATAGAATTGAAATTTGTGTCAATCTGCTAAAAGGGTCAGGAGTGACATATTAAAAGGCACCAACTTGAAAATGGTAGAACATTCAAAAACAGTTGGAAGGTTTGTACAAGGGGTCAAAAATAAAGTGTGTTCATATGTTCACGATAAGTTCGGCATGTTATGCTGTTCAAATAATGTTTGTCCTATCTGTGAAAAATAATTTAAAATCTATCAGACAAAAACGGTTTCAAGTCACATGGGAACATTTTAGAGTGCTCGGATTTTGTCAAACTGGTGGCAAATTATTTGCCTGGTCATCTTGAACTAAGAACCTTCAATTAATCTTAGTGACACTTTCAGTGTTACTTTTCAAAAATAAGATGCTACCCCCTATAGATTGGTGGAGACTTTTAACACATTTTGCTCTAGAAGATCACTGAAAGGGTATATGTGTCTATCTACTGGGGGAGAGTAGATAACCGTCCCCTGTTCTCCCCTGCCAGTAACTGCCGCCCAGTGAAGCTGATCTCTGACCACCAAACATTCTTTTCAATAACATTAATTCTCAATTATTTCCATATCATGATATTCCATATCAAGATGCCAGCTGCAGCATTTTCTAAGTTCGCCTGACTAGCTTCATGAATGGGTAGGGATTTTTTTTTGTTCTACTGCAAAAAGTAAAATCATTCTGATATGTGTAACAACCCTCCAATGCGGATGTCCTATGTCTGCAGAACCCACCGCGGAACTGCTAATCATCGTCCCAACCAACCGGGAATGCCCTGCCATCAGAGAGACCAACACCGGCAATGTTGAATGCTTTATATGTGAAATCAGGCGCTGTTGTAGAAGCAACCCCAATGCCTGCCGACAAACACGAAGTCCTCACCATTTAGCTCAGCTCTATCATAGTTACATCAGTCTACAAACCTCATCAATAGACTTCAAGCACCTCAATCGAATCTCCGATAGTTCCACCAAACCCATTCTTCATTGGTGATTTCAACAGCCACAGGCCTCATGGGACTACATTGAACCCAATAAAGACGGACAAGCTGTCGAAGATAGGATAGACAGGCAACATTACTTCTCCTTCATGCACCCCAGCTGCCGTTTTCATAGTGCCCGTTGTAATAGAGGTTACACCCTGATCTAGCTATTGTGAGTAAAAACATCTCCTCACCTTGTAGCAAGATTGTTCTGGATCCTGTCCCACAAACTTAACATCGACCAATCGGTACACAAGTCAACGCTGCAGTACGACCAAACATAGTGCCTTTCAAGCGTCACTTTAACCATAAAAAACGACTGCAAGGATTCACTGATGGTCTGGATCAGAACGTGAATAGGATTGCCCCAAAACACTATAACTATGACAATGACCGTAGTGAATAAGACTGCCAGGATATTCATATCCCAGAGCTATAGGACGGAATATATACAGGCCTTTCCAAGAATGTAGCTAAATAAAGAATACCAGAGGCATACCACCATGTTTGAAGCAGATCTTTTCCTCAGATAAACACTTCTAAAGGTGAGGAAGTGTCGGAGCAGATCAAAACCTGGCATACCTAAATTGAATCCAGCGGATATGTGACCCGTAACAGCAAGAAGCATGGTCGACCATCCGAAGCTTCGAGGGGATCCAATGTTACACCCAACCAATTCGCCCACCACTACTTTTAAATGGCAATGCACAAGTCTAAGAAGATCAAACTAGACTAGAAAAGGTATAGTGGCCACCCTTGGTTTCACTCGAACCTTCAACAATGGACGAACTGGAAACCGGTTCATTGCTAACTTCACCCAGGAAAAGCAGTGTCATTGACAACATCTCACGAGGGCAACTGAAAAACCTCACCGCGTAGCAAAGGAGGGCTTCTTGAGGTCGATACGTACTGTCTATTTCGCCAGGAAAGCAATGTTATGGGACCCCTTAAGCCTGTAAGATCCTTTTAGTCCCAAAGTTCTCTACACCAATATCACTTCTCAGTAATACCTACAGCTCTTTGAACGTCTCCTGCGCAACCGTATTTGAACCCTGGATAGACGAACACCTCATACTAGAACAAGCATGTTTCCGCGCAGGCAAATCAACACATGCCCAGCACTCAATTCAACAACTATATTGGTATTGAACCCAATGAGCGTCCTTCCACCTGGATCTGACTCCCCTGGCCTGAATGGGACGATGGCTCACAGATTTCGAACCGATCACGGGGGGGGGGGCTTCTAACGTTTCTCTGCAAAATGGGGCTACCGGAAACAGATCAGGCTTTAGGTTGGAACAAGCACTACCGACAACGGAACAGCTCATGATCTGCCCACTGTTGGACAACCATGGACAGACAAGGACCTGGCCAAAATCAATAAGGAGCCAGGCGTTGTACCCGTCTCTGGCTACAAGCATATCTGAGAAGCACCGTGTTTGGACACGCAAGAAAATATCCAACAATCTTATGAACTAAAGTCTTGGGGTTATAGTTAAAACAGCAAAATCAATTAAAAATGGTCAATTTTCAATTGTACAGGGTCAATATAAAGTTGCTCCGATTTGGTAAGGGATTAGTTTTGACCGTCTTTAGCTTAGTACCAAAACAGGAGCAACAAATCAAGTCCCATTGTCAACAGTTGATGTGAGGGACAAAACCTCTTTTGACTTAAAAAATTATAAGACTTATTTCGTCGCTGGTGGGAAAAAAAACTCCTATGGGCATTGCCTAAAAAGCTCAAATTACGAACATACTGTCATTTACTATCCTTTTAACTGTAAAAAGTAGGTTATTTCGTCAAGACAAGATGTAATAGTGGTAATAAGTGTAAACAAAATATTATGATTCTATGTTCTTACATAGGCGTAATTGTAAGATGAAGCGGACGAACCGCGTGGGTGTAAGCACTGCAAAAGGATTTACATAGGTTTCAGTTCTCAGTTTTAATTTTTTTAATTTGTTTTTAGGAACAGGACTCAAAAGTGTTCCTTTTTATTTTATAATGATACAACTATGAAAGTGCCTCAAAACACAGTACTCAAAACTTCGTTTTCGTTTTCCCTCTTACTTTTCCTATTTTCCCCACATACCTAAAACATTAATTTGAGTTCCAGGCAGCTTGGATTACTAATTTGAATTGAACTTAACTTGATAATTGTGTATTTGCTAAATAATCGTAATAAAGTAGTGTGAGTTAGAGTGTATGATTAAAACATTTTGAGCCATCTCAATTAAAATACAAAGCGTACTCATCGAATTAATCATAAAATGAAGTAACTGCTTACACTTAATTATTGAGTAGATACAGTAAATTATATGTTGAGTGTACCTGATAAGGCACATAAAAAAAAAAAACCCCCCCCAAAATTTCAATAGCGAAAAGGATGTTTTTCATGAAAAATACTCATTTTCACATTGATAATCGGAAATAAGGTAATTTAAAATTAAATCAAACGTCAAAAGTATTTGAAATACAAGTTAACCATGAGCACGCATTAGAATGCTTGCCAATTGCCACCTTAATGGTCAAAGGTTTTTTGCTTTTAATTTATTAAAAGTTTTCACAACAACCAAATATAAGAGTCAAGTCATGTAACGAGTACTATGACTCCAAAGGTGGAACATATACGCAATGATCTGGTTTTAATCAACAATATCCATGGGACTATCAATTTTATTTCAAAATGTGGGTCAATAGAAATATTCCATCACCATCGACTTTGTATACGCCGAAGTCCTTTTTGTTTTCTATCACCATTATTAGAAACACTTTTAAAATTGCCAAATTTTCCTTTTCCTGATATTTTTCGTTATTTTGAAAGTGAAGGCATCGATCAACGCTTTTGAGTACTCCACACCGATGAATGTGCATTCGTTTTCTTTGACATAGAAACAAAGACTTTTTGTTAGTTTTCCCAAACAGACCAATCACTTTGTAAATTAACTTGACACGGAAAACAAAGGATGACTTCATTTGGTCCCGGTGCTCCACTGAAGTCGTTTTAATGCACAATGTACACATAACATCATTTCCTCAATGTTTCAAAATTAAGGTATGCAAAATCAAAATTCTCCACAGTTTCAATCGCCGATATCTCGACAATTTGACTTTTGGCGATTAGTCTGTTTGGAATATCCAGTATATATGATGTGACCCTGGTGTTTGCAACCTCAGTCGCGAGGTCCCACTTCAATATGTCAGATTGTTAATTGTGTGCATATACAGTCACACACGATAACGATAGCCATTGCTGGTCGAGATGCTCTGAAAATGTCTTGAATTTGCGATCTAAAATACCGATTTCAGTAGGCCCTTCACACTTAATTACGAGTTTCCTGTTTAAGGTTTGAAAAAATGTAACGAGTAACATTTAAGTAGTAATTATTTCGACGCAAAGTTGCAGTTGCAATATATGGACAATATTTCGGCATTTTGACTGTATAAACACTGTTCTCATCCTGCTTAGTGGTAGAGGCTTGCCAAAGCTAGTAAAACTATCGGTTGTCCATGACATGTACTATAATAAATAAAAAAAATATATTCATTAAAAAGCAATATGCCAGATGTTTTCTCTCTGACTTCAGGAATCATGGCTCTGTATCAACAACATTGTTGTAGACAGTAGCTCTATTATCTAGAAACACTGAATTAGCTGCTGCCTGAGTGAGCTTTGGGCATTCTAAAAAAATCATACATGTACCTCCCCCAGGAAAAAAATCTCTATACCTCAAAAATTTCAACCCACATCGGTACCAATTTTTCACAAAACACCCAAATTTGGGTGCCTTTTGAGCAAAATTGTTAAAATGCACCCATGCATTTTTTGAGCAAAATTGTTAACATGCACCCATGGCATTTTTGAGCAAAAAATGTCAAAATGCACCCATGGCATTGTTTTCATTGGGTTCATGGGGTGCTGAAAACCCACCTTATCTAGTACCGCAGAAATCTGAAGTGCCCAAAAGGCAACATACACCATACCTCCAAATCAGCCCACCTCCCCCCCCCCCCATGTCCAATCTTTGTTAGCCGAATTTTGCATTTTCACACAGACTGGAGTCCCACCTTCGTCAATCGGACCCAGTATCACTGTCAGCACACTAGCCCATGGACTGTGATCTTTAATTTTCCTTCCACGGTAGACGCTTAACAAGTATTGCCTTGAAAACTAGACCAATTTTTAATTTACAAGTGACAACAACAAATGCGTCTGGTTTCATGAACATATTTTTGGAGTCCAACTTCTTCATTCTTGCGTACGAGGCAGCAGCTAAAAATTTTAGCGTTGGAGCCACTTCACTGTTTATTGGTTGGGGATTTGTGTTTGGTTTGAGAAATCTGTCCACCGTGACGAAAGGTAGGGCACTCATTGAGAATGTGATCCGCAGTCTGTATGGAGAAAACCACATTGGGCCAGGCTGTGGGCGATGCCCAGCCCCCATCGGTGCGATATTGCTATTGAAAGCGACCGACTCCTGTGTCGAATCCGGTTAAGGTGACCCATTCTTTCGTGGTAGATTTGCTGCCAAGGTGGTAGTTCTGTCTTAGGTGTATAGAGAGTTGATCTGGCCTTGGGGTATCTAGCCAGCGTATTCCATGTCTGTAAGATGTTGAAAGGGGAACTAGAGAGTTTAGCAGCGTGTCGCAGAAAGTTCGGCGCAAGCGCAGTCTCTGTCTACCGAATTGGTGTGATTCTTTGACGTGGTGTTATGCAGCGGTGCTTGTTGTCCAGCATGGCCTTATTCCCTAGTTTATGCGTGTGGTGTTCTCTCCGAAGTAATGCAGGTGCAATGTCCTGAAAGAACTGGTAGAATTCAGATGGAGTAGGAAGGAGGCACCAGTGATGGTTCTCCAGGTCTCGTTGAGTACTGTGTCCATCTTCTTTGTGTGAGAGCTGTTGCACCATCTGGGCGCATAGTCGCAGTGCTGTATACCAGAGCCAAGGCAGTGGTGCGAAGGGTCGTTGGGCTGGCACTCCGAATCATCCGCAAGTCGGCACAGGAGTTATTACTCGATATACCTTGGCGCATACGAACTCGAGGTGCTGACGGTAGGTAACTGCCGGTCAAGCTTCACTCCCAATAGTGGGTAGGATTGTAATGACATAAGCGCTCCATTGGGTTGATTTGAAGCTGGCGATGAGCCTCTTTTGGTGTTGAGGTTGAAGGCAGTAGCGGTGGTCGTATTAAAAATCAATATAAACAGTGCTCAGCTTCACTCGCCAGGTCTGAGATATGGCTGCAATAGGGCCATTTCTTTTATAAGTGTCTTTCTACTTCTGTCCGTTGCTGGGGCTGGTGGTCCCCTAGTGGAGGAGGGCAAGATCGTCGGCGAAGCCAGATGTCTAGATGTTTTTTGAGGTAAATCGCTGATATACAAGTTAAACAGCATAGGAGCCAGTTCAGATCCTTGTGGGACTCCGTTCCCTCAGACGATGCAGACGACTACTCCTGGCACGCATCACTGGTCTTGAGAATAAGCTACGGTTCATGCACAGCATATTACATATAATTGTACTAGTTGAAACGATCCGGAGTCCTTAAAGCTGGGTGTCAGGCCCTGGTGCCATACGGTGCGTATGCTAAGGCAGTAAGGTCCCCAAGATGACTCCTGCCTACCGGCGCTTTTCAAGCTTTCCTCAATCCTTTGTGAGTTTTTTACAATATGATGGACAAGTGCTCCGACCACGGCGAAATCCTGTTTATTCGTCAGGCAGATGGGAATCGACGACGGGCTCCAGCCGGCCCGATCAGCTCTCAAGGAGTTTGAAGGCACACGTAGTGATATTGGGCGTAGTTCTTAGGGTTGTCTACAGGCTGTTTTGGTTTGGGGAGTGCGATGCTAGTACTCTCCTCCAGATCTTGGGTAAGGACTGGTTGGTAAGGCAACACGTGTGTAGAACTCCTGGATCCAATATAGAACATCGTGGGCCGCATTGCATCAGGCACTCTGCTGGTATGTTCTCAGGGCCCTGGGCCTTTCCACTCTTTGTTTGGCTGATAGCAAGGTACGCTCATCTAGTGAGAAGGGTTTGAAAGTGGTACCCGTCCACGCCGGGGGCTCGACGATTTGGTGATCTCTTTTTTGACAGAGCGATTGTGATCCTTATCAATGTTCTTGAAACAACCGTTTGCGAGGAGTTGCTCAGCAATTGAGTGGGCAGTCACTGGACATTTAATTTCGATGGTTTGGAAATTTCTGCCGGTGAGGCGGTTTATGTTCTTCCAGGCCTTCCTGCTGGAAGTGGTGAAGTCGATTCCTTGGACCGTCTCCTCCCAGCGCTCACGGCGTTTCCTGTCCCAGCAGTTTGTCAATCTGAGCCTGAGGAAGCTTCTGTCTTCCCCGGGTTCAGAATTCGGAAATCATTGTAAAGCGTGTCCCACATCCTCATCCCAAGATGGGGTATAACTGCGAGGCATCCACTTTGGATGTCTTCTTTGTATATTAATAAAGAATTTCCAGGTTGGAGGAGTTGGTTGTCGGGAGGTTGGGCACTACTCTGAATCCACCAGGTTTATCTTGAACTGGCCACAGTCTGTGCATTGCGGAAGTTCCACCACCTTTTCACTGGCTTTTGGTTGGTAACAGGCTTAGCAAGGCTCTCCTGAGCGATCAGTGGATGGTCGTTGTTTTGGACTTCTGAAAGCGGGGGGTCGAGACATACGGTGGTATGGAGATGGTGTCCCTGTTTTGCAAAGCAAGGTCAGGGTTTTGTAGACGTATTCCACCTTCCAGACTTGACAGTGTCTGGTTGCTTGGGTCGTGTAGAAGTTGTACCCCGATTTTTTGAGGCCCAGTCCTCTAAGGGTAGCTCCTCATTGTTTTGTTTCCTTTAACCCCATGGAATGCTATGGCTATTAAGGTCGCCAGCGTAAATGCAGGGTGCACCAAAGTTGGGAGATGTCTGGGGCTTGGGACCGATGGTTAGGCGGCTTGGTAGAACATGGTGACATGAACACTGCAATTTTGGGTCGTTGCCCATTCCCGGTGGAGTCTGCAGGAGAGGTTGCAATTTGTTTCCATTGGGCGAGTTTTTTTTTTTTACTAGCAAAGGTGGCAATCCGTAGTAGCGTCTCGGTGTGTGCAGCTAGTTTAGCCGCAGATGTTGCAGAATGGAACTGTCCGGGAGCGTGTGTCCGCTTGGAGGAGAATTTGCAATGACTTTATGCGTATGTGTTAGGTGTTCGATGATGTTTATCTTCGCCTAGTGAGACCTTCCACATTTAGTTGGAGAACTGAGATGCCATCTGACTTTACATCTGGTGAGGCCTGCCCCGAATAAGGGCACGTGTGCCAGACCGGCATCAACGTGCCCTCTGCGGTAGATAAATCCACAGTGAAATAAAAAAGACAACAGTGAATTAAAAAGACAGTAAATTACAAAAGAAAACCTACTTTAGCGTAGCCCTCAGGTTGATTTTCATTCGCCTGAAAAGATCATTTACCGGGGTTCACACCACGAGGAGGTTGATATCTTGACCCCAGTTCTTGTAGTCCAACGATATTGCATGGGAACCATATGGGGGAGGTAGTCAAAATTTTGACCTCTCACACACCTTTTTTTTTGTTCATTTCGTATGGTCAATTTCCTTAAAACTCCGTGGCTATCATCAACCGACTATCAGAACATTATTATATTTCAAAGAATGATATTTACTTAATTTATGGTACTTACACAGTCCTGGATCAGGTCAAGAAGTTACAAAACGAAAGTTGAAACGTGTAGCTCGTCTATAGATCTCTGTGTAGACAGTTCGACTATTCTCTATCAAGACCGTCGGGTAGAATAACGAACTTCCACTGCACATCACAATGCGTTGCGTTTAAATACCATCAATCCTGATACACGAAGCAGTGTGTGCGTTCTACAGTATGCGCTTGTATCTAGTTTTCGACATTGCTGGGAATGTAGCAGACACTATTTTTTTAAAACCGATCTGACAGATTAGGAATGAAGAATACGAAAATTCAAGTCCGAAAATCGGCAAGACTGTGGTGAAAAAAATACTTTTTTATGGGAAAAAAATATGCGAAATAATTAAAGTCTGGCAAATAATTAAATATTTGACGCGGTGACGATTTCGAACGCGGGCAGTAAAACAGAAACGCCAAAATTAAAAAGTAATGTTTTGATTGGAAAAGTTCCATACATATTCCTACGATGGTCTGATATGATTCTAAGCGTGTTTTGGGGTCATACACACATGGGATTTAACATGATTTACGCTTTTGTTTGAAAAACAAATGGAAATCTTAGTTTAACTGGAGCTTGTTTAGATGTATGTGGATCGTGGTCTCTACTTGATACGGAAAGCTGGCACTCACACACACTTACCAGTCACCAACAAGTTTGTGGGAAAAATGCGGTTTTTATCGTAGAAACGAGATACATATCATCAACGTCCTATTCACTACTGTGCAAAAGTGATTGGCTTAACCATTCAAAACCATGATGGTTACCATTTATCTATATCTTTGGAAAGAAATGGATGAAATCCTCTTACGACAAAAGAAAAACGCCCTTTTTTCGATATCACAAATTGATACTACTTCCGGGAAACGGGGGGGGGGCAAAGGCGATCGCAACAAGCAGCCTTAAAGTATCCAAATAATGGATCGTAAGTTAAGTTTACGTATTACTCTCTTTTAAGGAAAGCGAAGACCACGGAAAATGTATACGGTACATTTATCGGCTCACGGAATGAAATCTAAATGCCCTTTTTGATAGATAGTACTATAGGACAATTATAGGATACATGTGCAGGGAAATGTGGACAATGATGGGTAACTATTTAAAAATGAATGTGAAAAACGGCATTCTAATATGGGGAAAGAAATGGCTGAAATTGCCTTACATGGTTTATGTAGCCTTGAGGTTTTATCAAGACGTAATAATATTAGCCTTTTTGCATAGCAGATTCCATGCGCAGCGTGATGAGACGGGTCAATGACTGAACGGGTCATTGCGGATTGATTTAGCATGATGAAGGCCTTTGGGCGAAAGCTTGCGCTTACCATTAAATTTTTTAATTGTGGAACTTATACTATGCTACGTTCTCTTGTGTACCAAATGTCTTTAAAAATATATAGGGTTGGTTGGTGGAATGGTGGTGACTTGCACCTATACTCAAACTGAGCTTTGTGCCACAACAGTAAAAGAAAATATATATATATATATAATATATATATATAATATATATATATTAAAGGCCAAATGGCGAATATGAAAGCAGTAGTGATAAAAAATTGTTTAATTTGTAAAACATTTCGGGTTAAACCCTTTATGAAGTACAGAGAAAGATGTAAAAATAAGTACAATATAGTAAACAGGTATACATTTATGGTGTTCAAAACAGTATAAAACGACACAACGTTGCGAAACGTATAAAAAGTGACACCATAAAGGAGATTATTACAAAATGCAAGAAGTTCAAATTAGACATCCATATGCATTTTAAAAGGTCCAGGCTAATGT
>JAMKCH010030519.1:0-56372 GCA_023653785.1 Ophioderma brevispina
CAAGACGCCCTCACGTTTCCCGCACAAAAAGGGTCAGGGGTGACAGGGCTTTGAGCAATGCGGCCCCTAGCATATGGAACTCTTTCCTATTCTGTTCGACACTCCAAGTCCATTGTTACTTTTAAGAAAGCTCTAAAATGTAAATCGATTCCTAGATGTTTTGGCCAGAATAGAGCAGCCAGGCTGGTGTTTAAGATCTGATAGAAGGACCCAGCCACCACACCCACTCCTTAAAGAGCTCCATTGGCTACCAATTAGTGAGCGCGTTGTATTTAAGCTTATGCCTTTACTTACAGGGCATTTCCGGACAATTGCCATCTATTGTCGAAATAGCTCTCTTTGATATTCCTGGGCGCCAGGATTGCGTTCTGCGGGTGACAAGACGCTCCTCACTGCTTTCCGCAAAAAGGTCAGTGGGTGGACAGGGCTGTCAGCAATGCGGACCCTAGCCTATGGAACTCTTTGCCTATCTCTGTTCGCCCCCAAGTCCATGTACTTTTAAAGAAAGCTCTAAAATTTCATCTATGTCCTAAGAGTTGATTGTGTGCTAATGGTTTTTGTTATTGCCTCAAGATAGTTAATTATGCCGCTGTTTTTTTTTTTTTTTTTTTTTTTTATAGTTGATGTTAAGTACTTATTTCATATAATTACAACAGTATTGTAAAAGATGAAGCATGTTTTAGGCTAAATAGTAATTACTCTCTATTTTGTTAAAGCGCTGTGACCTTTTTTGGAAGGCGCTATATCAAATGCCGTTTGGATGTTTGTATTGTAATTGTATTATAACGGAAATCACTATAGACACAATATTTTCGTTATTTCCGTTTTTTTGCAGACGATAATCACGATTAAATCATATTTTCATGGACACAGTACAATGATAACTTCTAACTCATGATGTAATCAATATCTAGAGACAAACCCATTCTGTATGAGCAACACAATTACATCGAATCAAAAACTGCTGTCTGGCCAGATGGCCTGAAGAGTTTTCAGAAACGGCTCGAGATCTTGAATTTACGGGATCGATACCAGTTAACTTTGTTATAAATGAGCAGAAAGATTGCGAGCGGGAATATCAGGAAATGTTCAGAACTGAGAAAATTGAAAATATTATAATATAAACATAGGATAATATAAACAGATGAGAGTTACAAACATTTTTTTTTAAATATTCTTTACTTTAAGTAGGTATAACTTAAAATATAGTATCATATGGTTCAAAATGTGTGAGTAAAAAAAAAAACATGAAATCACAACTTTCCAATTCATCGCAATGTTTTGTGTTGTTATGCAAATGAGAGATTGCCAATATGGCGCCGGCCGCCCAATGGTTGCCATTGAAGAAATTTTGATGCGTTCAACTTGGATTAGGATAATTACCCAAATTTTCATGTTGACGATTTTTTTTAAATTTACAAAAAGGTTTTGATTATTATTCAAAATTATGAAAAATACATGAATTTCGCAGCTCATTAATATAATTAATGCTACTAACTCAAAATCGGGGTACACTATTAAAAAATCAAAAACGTCAGTACAAGCAGAATCAGCTAATGAACAACTCGGCCAAATGGCGTTTTATTGAAAAAAAAAAACAAAACTGGAGATATTGTGCATCAAAAATACACTTTGGTCCGAAAATAGAAACTGGGAAATAAGCGAAAATATTCGGATACTTACTAGTCAATTAACATCACCAGTGTTCTTGCAGCCATTACACTGCTTTTCCTAACCTCTAAAGAGGTTGTGTTTGCTCGACGCTGGACTGTATAGAACAAAGTGTTTTATTCTTTATTTCTTTGAGTTATTGCAAAATACCCGTAACTAAGGTGTAAACCCGTTGCTATGGAAACAAACATTATTAAAATATGGTAATTAGCATTATTGAATTTTTCATGGTTGAAAATACTAAAAACTGCACAAAACGGAAAATTTATTTCTCTAAGGAAAAAACATGTTTAATTATGATCATTCTATCTCACAGCAGCCAACAACATGCCGCTGTGTATGGATTACACCAGCCTCAGTTCACGCACTACTTCCATTTGAAAACACGGACATTTATTTCGAATTTCCCAAGAAAAATCGAAGACCGTGTGGATTTTTTTTGTCAAAAATGGTTCCTTTTATACCACCTGAAACCGTTATACAGAAAAACTTCTAACCGGTCATAGTCCATAAGCTGCCAGTATCATATTTTCCGTTCGTTGCACCCAATTAGTGATTAATTTTCCCATATATCACCTTAAAGGGGATGTCCCCCTGACTAGGATTAGCTATGTTTCCGCCCCGAAAGCTGCACGTTAGCGTGCCCTGTCCATTTCAAAATGGCTGCCATTGTTTTATTTCATTACGGATAGAAATTTTATCCACGACTACACGAAACCAAGTTTTTAACTGCCTGAAGGGGGCTTAAACATCTAGGCGTCCAAGATCGCCGCCACAAGGAGGCATATTTTGCTAAATGAACTTAAAATGACAAATTGTTGACCTAAGAACCTGGGTGATATTTTGGGACCTCCAAAAAGAATTCATGGCATTAATATTTTAGTACAGGCTTGTTTTTAAAGATGGCGCTGATTATTCGCTCTAGGGTACGTAAATCAGGAAGAAAAACAGCCCTACCCATCTTTTCGACGTTATTTAACAACACTTTCTAATAATGATTCTAAATCATTTCCAAGATGTAAAAATATATATGTGGGGTATTGACTTGTCCTAGAGAATGCCGTTACTATAGCTAGTTACTATTTGGGCCATATAACGTAGTTTAAACTGACTATAAAATAGTTCATAGGAAGACAACAGCTCATATCAATCTGATACAATAAAATAATAATAAATGGGTGTGGACCTTGTTTAAGGACTACTCAGTGACGTCATAGGTGTTTCCCAGTAAAAATAAAAACTATGCTTATGAAGAAGTGAAAAAATTGTCTATATGTAGAAGGAAAATTTAAATATGGTGACCTAAGTTTCTTTCCAGCACATCAAGTGCTATCTTTGTTTCTGACTTGTACCACAGGCTCCTTCTCTCTTTCCACTGCCTAGATCAGCTTCCTTCCCAGAGTCAACAAGTGTTGAGTGGTCTGCAATTATCCAGAAGTACGAGAGAAAATTGCGGGAAAATGTTATCAATAGTTTTCGTTATGGTTCTTATTATGTCCAAAAAGGGGCTGCAGGGGTGTTTTTCTTCTTGATTTATGTCCCCCGGAGCGGGTATAACCGCCGCCATCATGAGTTATGATCATGTCCGCAATACACAAATGTCATTGAATCTCTTTTTGGTGCTCTCAAAATATTACTCGCATTCTTACCCCATCTATTTGGCAATTTTAGTACATTTAACAAAACATTCCTCCTACGGGCGGCCATCTTAGACACTTAAATGTTTAAGCCCACTTCAGGAAGGTAGAACTTTATTCCTTTAGTCCTGGATAAAATTCCTATCTATAATGAAAATACAATAGCAGTTTTTCATAAAACAATGGTGGCCATTTTGAAATAGGCAGTACGCGCTATTGTGCAACTTTTCGGGCGGAAACATACCTAATCCTAGTCAGGGGGACACCCCCTTCAAGGTGATATATTGGAAAATTCATCACCAGGTGGGTGCAACAAACTCGAATTTTAAGGCCCGTACAGAAACTGGCTTATGGACTATCATGTATTTTTGTTTTAAATCCTTATTATAAAACCCGGATATCAAATTTACACAGACGCCTACTAAAGTCAGTTGAAGAGATTCTATTTGAACAATGGCAGTCATAACAATAACCCAATAATTGCCGGCTGCTGTGATTCTATCTTAAAGCAAATACTAAAGTTGTTAATCTTGCTTTGGGTTAAAATCCAATAAACATTAACTGCTATGTACGGTTATCTGTGTCAGAGGAATTGTTTTGTCTTGTATACTATATTATGCATTCGCATCTATGTATACAGGGTGTCACAGAAAGAATTACACCCTAACTATTGGTGACCATAACTTCAAAAGTGAGTATCACATTTGATAAATTTAAAGAGAATCTTAAACCACAATTATTTTTCAATATTTCAATGTAAACAGCACTCGATTCGGTTCAGTAGTTCTGAAGAAATAAGCGATTATGTAACACATGTCAATGCACACTTCCTTCCAAGTTTTGTAATAAAGTGATTCAGACAGAACAGGAGAGAAATAATCAATACTTCTTTCATTTTCTTTTTCATTTCATTTCTTTAAAAAAAAATAAGATAATAAATGATATTTTGCACCAGGTTCAACATAATATTGCAAATACATTACAAAAGAAATTTACATCTTTTCTTTTTCACTTAAAAATTTGAAGAAAATTGAAGAAATGTCAGTGACAAAAAAAAAAAAAAAAAAAAAGTTTTGCACACTTTTTGCATTTTTGTCCATACGCGGGGCAGTTGCGAGGACCATGTGTGTTACCACACTTTCTACAAGCAAAAGTCTTTTGTTGCGACGTTTCCTTTCCTCCTTGTGCACGTTGTGACGTGTCTTTGTTTTGCGGTTTACCTCTGTATTTCTTCTTTCCACGTTTCTGCAATGTGTCTAGTTGTTGGCCATCCTCTTTAACTTGATTCAGCTTGCCCAGTTGTGAATTTGTGCACTCATCTATCTTGCAGATGTCTATTGCTGTAGCTAAGTCTAAGTTTTTGGTTGACAGTAGTTTCTTTCTTACTGCATCTGACCTAATCCCCAGAATTAGCCTGTCGCGGATAAGACCTTCTTCCAAGTGTTCAACCTCGCAAGAGCTGGCTTTAACTCTTAAGTCCGTCACATATGTATCTATAGATTCTTGCGATCCTTGACTACGCGTGTTAAAGACGTGTCGTTCATACGTTACATTTTTCTGTGGAAGATAGTGTTCATCTAGTTTTCTGATGAGAACTGTGGTATCCTCTTGGTCTTCTCCTGGAGCGAAAGACAATGTATTGTACACTTTGAGGACTTCGCTTCCTGCCACATGAAGTAGCGCGGAACTCTGCACTGCTTTTGCCTTATTTTGTAGGCCACTGGCAGTCCTATACAGGTTAAACTGTTGTTTCCAACGTGTCCAGTTCTGAGAAGGATTTTCTCCACCACAAAAAGGAGTCGGCTGCGTGAGGTTATTCATTTTGTCATTTGTACTTAGTACAATCCCACTTCTGACACCATGTCGCAGGCTGGGGCTTGTAAGCCACAGGAGACGCAGTAAATACACAAGTACACAGAGCTAGAGCTATAGTCTATAAGCCTTTATTCTACGTCACCATCATGACAACTACAAGGTATCTGATGATGTGGCCAATATTATATTTTGACCAGTGGTGGTGTGATCCACCTAGCAATAACCTTTTGACCCAAGGTGTAGTGTTTCTGCTGACTAGCCAAAGTTGCTTGACCATCAAGGTCTACACCTGTGCACATGATCAGCACATGTCACACACCCTAACTATTGGTGACCATAACTTCAAAAGTGAGTATCACATTTGATAAATTTAAAGAGAATCTTAAACCACAATTATTTTTCAATATTTCAATGTAAACAGCACTCGATTCGGTTCAGTAGTTCTGAAGAAATAAGCGATTATGTAACACATGTCAATGCACACTTCCTTCCAAGTTTTGTAATAAAGTGATTCAGACAGAACAGGAGAGAAATAATCAATACTTCTTTCATTTTCTTTTTCATTTCATTTCTTTAAAAACAAATAAGATAATAAATGATATTTTGCACCAGGTTCAACATAATATTGCAAATACATTACAAAAGAAATTTACATCTTTTCTTTTTCACTTAAAAATTTGAAGAAAATTGAAGAAATGTCAGTGACATCTTAAGTCTTTTTGACAAATTAATATTAATACCATGGCTGTCGCCAATCAAGGCAACTCCTTTTTCATTTAAATTGCATATCATTAGGCAGCTTTCTAGAAAGGTTATGCTTTGAAATTAATATTGAAAACGAAGTAAAGTTTGATATTCAACTAGGTTATGCATTATAAAAATCTAAGAACGGTTTCAACCACCAAATGTTCACCTTTTTCTGTTTGCTAAGAATTGATTAAGATGTGTAGATTTTCCGTTTTGATAAAATGCTTTCAAGATTTGTATATCCAGCATACCAACAAATTGCGAAGTATTTGTGGCACTTTATTACGTCTGCAACTTTGTCTTGGATTTAGATGAAGACTCTGTGTGATGACTGCAATATTCTGTAAAGTTTTTCATGGTACTTTATTGTTCAAGATTGTCTTCTTGCAAGGACCAGAGTTATGTTATGAGCAGTTTCGGCATATCTGAAAACCACAAACGCTCTTTGTATGGGCGACAAATGTTGACCAACCATCTTGTCTCGTGCTAGTATACAAATATTGAATGCCCAAGAGTGTGATAGTAAAAAACATATCATGAGGCGAAGCCGAGTGAAATGAAACAGTCAAAATTTTACTCAATGATATATTTTCACTATATTGCACAAATATAGGCAGTCAATATTTGTTTTATATCATGATATTTACGGTTTTGGTTTCATGCCTCACATGGCTCAAATCACTACAATCATGATATAATACTTCATATAACACGAGTACAGATTAAAATGCTGGAATTTTGAATTTGCACTCAAATCATGCCTTTATTATTTAAATGTAGAATCCACCATCTTATTGCACTGGAATAAGATGTCTAATTTGAATAAAAACTATTGTGAATAATCTTATTGTTCAGTTTATCCACCTGTTAAAGTATTGATTTAACTTCTCAGTTCATTCTATACAGTGCCACCCCCTAGTTCAACTAACATATTTCACATTTTCCACATATTTTATTGGTGTTGTTTTCTAATAAAGATGATCATTCTTGTTATTTACTATGTTTTGTTTTTCTTGTTGGATTTTTGTTATAATTGTCATGGTAATTGTTTATTACTACAATAAAACAAACACAATGGGCATTGAACGCACAAAATATTAAACAATGCCGGTTCTTTGGGGAATGAAAAGAAGACAGCTCGAACAGATAACACAAGTAATCAGCTGTAGTTAACATCAAATCTGCATTATTGTGAGCAAACTTGGAAGGAAGTGTCCATTGACATGTGTTACATAATCGCTTATTTCTTAAAAACTACTGAATCAAATCGAGTGATGTTTACATTAAAATATTAAAAAGTAATTGTGGTTTAAGATTCTTTTTAAATTTCTCAAATGTGATACTGACTTTTGAAGTTATGGTTGCCTATAGATAGGTTGTAATTCTTTCTGAGACACCCTGTAGAGCTTTTTTCTTATCGTATCCAAACAAAGTGGTTCTCAAATATGATCCATCCAGAGTTGTGTACAATGTCCGGTTGTTTCACTGAAATCTGCAAGGTCCTTGTTTGTGCATTGTTGCTCCAAAATTGTGCAGACCAAGAAATGTTTAATTGTCTGTGGTGCAGTTCCAACAACCACAGGTAGTGTCCTGATCTGCTTCCAGGTAGCCCCACTTCTGCAAGGAAACCTTAGATCAGCCGGTTCTGGTTCTCAATCTGTTGAAACATCGCCATTCAGCCCATTCGGAGTCAGCTCCAAGTGGAAGATGCTCACCAGGTTCAATACCAATAGATTTTACTTGGTTCATAGCCTTTCTTTCCACAAGGCGACTCTCTTAAACTCCTTAGAGACTGTTTCAAAGGCTTGGACTTTGTTTAAGAAACTCTATCGAGATTTAAGGCGGTTAGCAACTGGTCTCAGTCCAGACATTGGGTGCTCCACATTAGATACTTGGCAGCTACGCTCTTGCATGCTCGCTACACTACGACGGATGTATGGTACAGCAATTCCTGCTAGGATGTATAAGTTGCCCGTGTAGTTGGGCGTAGACATCTTGTGATAAGCCGACAGGAAGCATTTAATGCTGGATCAAGCTGCTTGGCATGGGTTGATTTTTCCCATACAGGCAAGCATACTCTGCATATGAGTAGCACAGGGGCAAGTGCCGTCTATCTTAGGGTATGTGTACACAGCTGCAAAGAAGACACATATTAGTATACGTATATTATGCGCATGATGGGTTCGTCGAGCCACTAGCGCCGAGGTGAATAAGGGGGTAATTTTTCTCTACCCCTCCCCCACACACATACACACAAATTCCACAAAAGCGGGCCAAAAGGTCCACTTTTTGCTGATCATTTTGATAATTTGATATTTCATCACTTATTCAAAAAGGAAACGAAGATGAGCAAAAATCATGAAAGAAATTTTTATTGGCATGCCTTGACCTGACATCTTGGTGCAGAACCAACACCCATAACTTAATCATATTAATATTGGGCATCTTTTCAATAAAATTAAAAGTTGGTTCGGCACCGGTTTACCTGCATTTCATATAAGTGAATGATTTTCGATTTCTGCTATAAAACGCA
The DNA here is from genome assembly GCA_023653785.1 of Ophioderma brevispina. Lineage (NCBI taxonomy): Eukaryota > Metazoa > Echinodermata > Ophiuroidea > Amphilepidida > Ophiodermatidae > Ophioderma > Ophioderma brevispina. The sequence goes on from JAMKCH010030519.1 coordinate 8,404, forward strand.
ATAAATTGCATAGAAATGGGGTTACGCGGCAAGTTACGGGTTTGGTTCTGCACAAAGATATTAGGTCACAATTTGCCAAACATTTTTTTTCTCCTGAGCTTTGTTCACCTTCGTTTCCCTTTCGAATAAAGGATGAAATATTATAGGGTCAAAGAAAATTGAACACACAATAGAACCTCTAACTTTATTTATTTGTGAAAGAGGACAGGTAATTTGTGTTCACGTCATGAAAAATAGCTTAATCTAAATCGTGGTGATGGTATAACACCTGTAATCTTTTCAGTTGCGTGGATAATAACAATGGCTCTGCAGTTCCAGATGAAAAAGGAATCTGTAAGGTGTTTGATCTTCTACATACCTAGCGACTTTTTGCTGATCATTTTGATTGCCAAAGCGAAACAGATGCTCGAATAAGGACCAAAGTGGCGCACCCCTGGGAAGTACATAATTCTTCCGAAATAAAAATTAATTTCTTTCATGATTTTTGCTCATCTTCGTTTCCTTTTTGAATAAATGATGAAATATACGATCATTGAACTCCCAGCAGAAGTTTGAGTTTTATTGAACTCCCAGCAGAAGTTTGAGTTTTATATTCTTCGTGAATGAGGCTGAAGCTCAATCTAAATCGGGCGGTGAAAACAATTCAAAAGCTTGAACGTCATGGACAATAACAATGGCTTTGCAGTCCCAGAGAATCTGAAGTCCGTTGTCCTTTTCATAACGGGCGTATTTACTTATCAATAGCACCATTATTTGCCGGAGTCAATGGAACTGGTGTACATCCCTTGGTCACTGATATTCAGGAAAAAAAGAGATGACATTTGATTCATTTTCAAGAAAATTTGCACATGCTAGAAGTGAGAATACGCGTAGAACTGATTTTGATCATTTTAGATAATTTATTTTAGCAAAATTATGTACCTGTTAGGGGTGCGTCACCTTTGTAAACGCTATGAGATCTGCCCGCTAGCCTAATTGTATTTCCACGTAAGATTAGGCACACATACTATACCCGGGCCAACAGTTCAGGTGATATAAAAATCTTAACTTTTTTTGAGGTAAGTCGTGGGGACGAGGCTGAAATACGTCACAGAAATTCTTGATTTTGATTGACCGACACCGCCACGCGTTGCCAAAATTGACGCAACGCGTTGAGACTTTCTCTCAAAGCGTTGAGGCAATACGTTATGACCTTTATGGGTTGTGGACCTTCTCAACGCGTTGTGAAGCTTGCAATGCGTTGTGAATGCTTGCAACGCGTTGTACTGTTATATGGCCTCCATTTTTCTGATTAAACTTTTAAAAATATTATTTTCTCAATTTTATTTGAGAAAAGATTTCTCACAGGACAAGTATTTTGTTTACTATAAAAGAGAGAAAGGGGAATACCCTAGTTGTTTTTGCTAAGTGCACCTGTTTAGATTGCACAATAGGGGAAGTGGGGAATTCCCCAAGAATGCTAAAATTAGTAACTGACTCAGCTTGTTTATTCTTTAAAAGATCAAAACATTGCAAGATCTGGGAATTCCCCCACAAAGTTATATATATGAAGTGATGTAATTTAGATTGTGAAATCTGATTTGATGCATAAGAATGATGTAATGTCTATTTTTAGACTGGGATTTTTGTGAAGTCAGTATATATAGGAGATTTGAGCTAAGTCTCGCCGGCAGCAGTTGCAATCAGCTATACAGTATGGATAGCTAGTTTTATCTACAATAATGGTAGATTTTATGCTTCACACACAGTGCCAGGATTTATTATATGTTCAATTCCATGTGAGCAGAGTGCTGTAATTATTCTACTGTCGTCTTTGAAGCCGAAAGTGCTGGGAATCAAAATAGGATTCCAAATTGTGGACAGATAGAAAAAAAAAAAAAAAAAAAAAATGCACATGCTAGAAGTGAGAATACGCGTAGAACTGATTTTGATCATTTTAGATAATTTATTTTAGCAAAATTATGTACCTGTTAGGGGTGCGTCACCTTTGTAAACGCTATGAGATCTGCCCGCTAGCCTAATTGTATTTCCACGTAAGATTAGGCACACATACTATACCCGGGCCAACAGTTCAGATGATATAAAAATCTTAACTTTTTTTGAGGTAAGTCGTGGGGACGAGGCTGAAATACGTCACAGAAATTCTTGATTTTGATTGACCGACACCGCCACGCGTTGCCAAAATTGACGCAAAGCGTTGAGGCAATACGTTATGACCTTTATGGGTTGTGGACCTTCTCAACGCGTTGTGAAGCTTGCAATGCGTTGTGAATGCTTGCAACGCGTTGTACGTTTCCATAAAGCGTTGCTAGATACTTTGCAATGCGTTGTGGGACTATTTTTGAAATACTTTACAGAAATTCATCATTCTAATTGGCCGACACCGCAACGCGTTGCGAAATTTTGGCAACGCGTTGCAGCAATACATGATGCCATTTATGGCTTGCGATACCTGTGATCATCAATGCTCACTAAAACAAGTTTAAGAGAATACCAAATGTTGCATTGCTTGACTGAAATTAATAACTTTCCTGTCAGGTCAGGTTTCCTTTTAGAGCCAGTACTACCTGTCCCAGGGCCGAGTTGTCGGCGGCTAAACCGTCACCCCATCGATTTTCTATGGAAAACTGATGAGGAGGGTAGCTGGTTACCCTGGTAGAATGAAAAAGAAGATCTACCTACAAGGGCGTCAGCTCTGGAGAGCTTGACGGCCATCCAGCACATGCTTCCTTGTATGGCAGGCATAGTTGCCCAAAGGCTAGGCCCACTGCCGAAAACTGTGGATTGGCGTCAGGAAGGGCATCCGGCCAATTATCTTTTGCTCCAGTAAATCCTCACACAGCAGTATTGCTGAGTGTGAGGTGTATCCGGCCACCGCCGTTGACGGGGACAAAACCGGATTTAAAACTTTGGTTTAACTAACTAACTAACTAACTAACTAACTAACTAACTAACTTGCCTCAAAACTAAAGTATTGAAAGTGGATCATGGACGTACACAAAGTCAGCTTTTTTAATATTAATAATTAATAATTAATATTATTTATTTTTGTTGTTGTTATTGTTATTATTATTGTTGTTATTATTGTTGTTGCTGTCGTCGTTACAGGAGCATGTATTATTTTTACAAAGCACAGAGCGCCTTAGAAAGCAAAATGTATAAAATAATATACTGAAACAATTACGTAAAACAAAAAAGAGAAACCCGGGACAAAAGCAGCTACCTAACTGAATAAAGATATGTTTTCAATCAATCAATCAATCAATCATTTATTTTCCATTAATTACATGTCAAAAATATACAAATATTAAAAAACGATATGATGGAGAGGGTATAACGAAATGCAAAAAGCCTGAAAGTGTTATATCTCCTGAACAACAAACATTGCGGGAAAAACCAATCAGACAAAACGATACAAGGACACAAGTAATGATACAAATAAGAAAATATAGAAAGTAGATATATGCAATTTAGTACAAAATTCGTAAATATAAATTAGGAAGCGAAAGAAGTAATTTGTGTCCAAGTGAAATAATCATGTCTTTATAAGTGAATCGTTCTTAAACATAAATTTAGTAAAATAATGTACATTTTCATGTCACGTTTCAAAAGCCATTTGAGCATCGTGAAGATGAGTTGAAATTTTGGTTTTAAATTGTCCAATATTTCTTGCATTCCTTATTTCACCTGGTAAGGTAAACTTCCAGATTTTTGAGCCAGCTGATAATACAGACTTTATTTTATGAAATGAAAACAGGAAGTTAGTCTTATTTCGTGTATTGTAAGTATGATTTCCTTCTTGATTTTTAAAAATCCCTGTAAATGATTGTGGTAGTATTATTGTATCTATACTTATACATGAACATAGCTGTCCCTTTTCATACATCTTGAAAACGTTCGGTACATTTTTTGAATAAGGGCTTAGAAGGACATGAAAAAGTGCTATTGGAAATAATCCTTAAAGCTCTTTTCTGAAGTCGAAAAACGTTATTTACATTTCGTTCGAATGTACCACCCCATAGTAATATGCCATAGTTTATGTATGGTAGCACTAATGAACAGAACAACTGATACATGGTGTGTTTAGGTAAAAACGATTTAATTTTGTTAGGTACCCATATGTTTTAGAGTACAACTTGCACACATTGTCAATTTGACTTTTTCAAGTTAAATTTTCATCAATTGTTAGGCCTAGGAATTTATTTAGTGTGTATCCATCAAGAAAAATGCTTTGTAGCTAACCTATTTTTCTCGTTTGGTGAGGTGTACCAAGAAACGAGAGATTTTTTTTGTCATTAAGCGACAATTTGTTAGCTTTAAACCAGTTACTAATTTCTTCCAGCTCTTTATTTACATTGTTATACAGAGCGTAGATAACTGTTTGTGAGAGCAGAAAACTGTGATATCGTCCGCAATCAAAATAAAGGACAGCAATTTGGATGTGTGGCAAATGTCGTTCATATACAAGATAAATAGCAGTGGCCCTGAGATGGAGCCTTGCGGAACACCACATTTCATATCTACTTTAGGTGACTTTTTGCATTAAAAGAAACATACTGTTGTCTTTTAGAAAGATAATTTAGAAACCATTTATAAGATACACCTCTAAACCCACAGTGATATACCTTATCCAATAATACTTTGTGGGCTGTAGTATCGAATGCTTTTGATAAATCCATAAATATACCAACAGTGTACATGTTATCATCTATTGCCTTACTAATATTGTTCAGCACACGTTTGAGCTGACCCACCGATCCAGCCTCTATAACATCTTTGAGGAGCTCCCAACCTATAGCAAATGAGGTATCCCCATCCTATTCGATCTTGAAACACCAAGGCGGTTATTTAATCAATTGAGTAGTTAGGAGAATAATTATCGATGCAAAAGAAAAGTTTACATCATTTGCTTTTAATAGTTGGCATCCAAGGCAAGGTATCCATCAATGTGGCAGAGAGTTGGTCCCAAGCACAGCAAACGTTGACACGTTGCCTTACTTTGGAGGCACTTCAGACGCCTTCGATCATTTTCATGCACACCGAGCAATAGACCCCGATCCCTCGGGTCCACGGTAATGAGAAAGCTAAGCGACTAAAAATCAGATAGACTCTGCAGCGGCTTGTGCCGAATACTCACGGCACATCGTGTAAATCTTCGGGTATTAAAGGGGGATTCAGTTTATGATCCCCGTATTGCAGAAAAATGAGTTCCAGGGAATATGCACAAATCAAATGAAACCCCGTTCCCCCGGAATCAGTCAACAACGAGGTCAAACCCGGTACAAGGCCGGGGATCCTGGGTACCGGGCGGGGTCCCGGGGGAAAGGGATGCAAAACGATATGCGCATTATGCGGGTAAACATTTTATATAGATGTCCCAAGCATGCTGTGTCTTCTTGTAACAGAGTTGAAATCATGTTCATCATTTTAATCGTCGGTTTCTTTCAATATAATCCACAAACATGCTAAAAAATAAATCAAAATACGACTCCAAACAGATTAATTGCAAATATTACAAAGTTATTGACCAAATTAATTACTCCATTGAGAAGCACTGAGTACACGGTACAAAAAACTACTATATTTTGAGCGTTACCAAATTTCGACGCACCACCGGTAAAATAACAAAACACGTGTGAGATATTTTAAAGTCCTTTGGGGACGGACCGGTTTCCAGTGAGGGTTGTATATTATAATAAAAGTGAAAGAGTATAGCTTGATCATCGCTGAGTCACAAAATTTTGAAATTCGACTCTGTGTAGAAACAAGACCCTTGACTTCCGACCCTGGTCGAAAGCGGCTATGAGGCGTACACATCGGCTCAAAATAGTGGTGGCGCTGTTCATACGCCCTTTTCTAAAAATCTATACTAGAATTATATCAAAAATTGCAAATTCTTTGAAAGTTTCAGTTGTGATCTATAGGGAAATGCATGGATTCAAAACATTCAAAATAATTTCACGCGGGGTGCAAGTCAGAGGGCGTGATGTGGTACATTTCAATGGAGCGTTTATTTAGTGGTGTGCGCCCTTAAGCCATATTCGGGACTATCAATTTTCACTATTATATTGCGAATTCGAGTTTGGAAAAAAAACCCTGAGTTTTCTTTAAATTTGTGTGATTTCACATCAGACATCTATATTTGACCAAAATCGCATTAGAAAACCAATTGTTTAACGATTAAACAAAGGAAATCGCCTGAGGACAAGGTGCTTAGGAAAATGGACGATTTATGCCGTGTTTTCGCTAAGGACTGCAATATGTCTCAAATTATGATTGAGATACGGATTGTTGACACCTCACGAAATCAAATAGGCCAAGAGGTCAAAGAGGAAAGATGCTCGGATAAGGATCAAGGTGGTGCACCCCTGAAATAATTTTTCGAAAATTATAGAAATCAGTTCTACGTGTGTTCTCACGTCTAGTATGTGCACATTTTCTAGAAAATTAATTAAATGTCATCTCAATATTTGCCCTGAATATCAGTGACTACGGGATGTACATCATGATTCATTGACTCCAGCAAATAACGAGGCTATTGATAAGTAAATCCGCTCGGTATGCAGAGGACCAAACACTTCTCAAATTCCTTTTTCATCTGGAACTGCAGAGCCATTGTTTTTATCCATGCAGCTAAAAAGATTTAAGGTGTTATACCACCACCCCGATTTAGATTAAACTATTTTTCATGATGTGGAACACAATTTACCTGTCCTCTTTCACGATTAAATAAAGTTAGAGGTTCTGCTGTGTATTCAATTAACTTTGACCCTATATTTCAGCATTTACTCGAAAGGTGAACGAAGGTGAACAAAACTGATGCGAGTAAAGTTATTTGGCAAACTACGACCTAACATCTTTGTACAGAACCAAACCCGTAACTTGCCGCGTAACCCCATTCTATTCAATTTACCGCGTTATTAGCAGAAACCGAAAATCATTCACCTATATGAAATGCAGGTAAACCGGTGCCAAACAAACTTTTAAATTTAAAAGAGGTCCTATATTAACATGATTAAGTTATGGATCTTGGTTCTGCACCAAGGTGTTATAGGTCACAGCTTGCCAAGCAACAATTTTTCATGATTTTTGTTCATCTTTGTTTCCTTTTTGAATAAATGATGAAATATAGGGTCAAAGTTAATTGAATACACAGCAGAACCTCTAACTTTATTTAATCGTGAAAGAGGACAGGTAAATTGTGTTCCACATCATGAAAAATAGTTAAAGTTATTGACCTCGCAGGAGAAGCTCGAAATTCATTTTATTCGTGAGCGAGGCTATAGCTCAATCTAAATTGGGTGGTGATAACACCTGAAAGCGTTTCAACATCATGGCCAATAACAGTGCCTATGCACTTCCAGAGAATCTGAAGTCCGTTGTCCTATGCATAACGGGCGGATTTACTTATCAATAGCGCCATTATATTGTTAGTCAACAACAATACATGTACATATCCGTTGGACACTGAATTCATATCAATGGAAAAAGGCAATAAATATAGGTCATTTAATTGAATACACAGCAAAGAACCTCTAACTTTATATTTAAATTCGTGAAAGAGGACAGGTACTTGTTGAATGATGAATCAATTTAAAAATTTGACCCCTGTACAAACTTTTTCTTGGCCCCCTCCGGTCCTTTAAGGCACCATTTGCTACTTAAAAGAAATTATGTTTCAGGGTGTCCTGTCAGTACCTGTCAACATATTTACTCACTCAACCTTTTGTCCTTGAGATGTGTTGCACACGTCTAGCTAGCTCCTGGGCTAACTACTAGACGTGAGAACATGCATAGAACTTAGTTTATAATTTTTAGAGAATTTATTTAGGAAAAGTTATGGACTTCCCAGGGGTGCGTCACCTTTGCAAACGCTATGAGATCTTCCCGCTAGCCTATACCCAAATGCAGCTTAATGGCTCCTATCAAAATATTGTCCAATAAAACGTTATTTAAAAGTTTTATTAACTAAGGACAAGAAATATCTGGAAATGGGCTGTTTTCATGAAAATCGACCATATACCATATTAAGCAACTTGGCTACATTCTAATTGGGCTTTGGATTACTAATGGGCATAATTATTGTTTAGCTAATAACAGTCCATGCCCTTTCGGCCAATTAAAGTGCCCTTGCAACTACGGAACATACCAATCTGTTTCCGCTAACTATACCTGCACATTTACTCAGCGAAATATGCTATGACGCCGTTGAACAAACGAGCACTCCCTGTAGGTTTGCTCTGCGTCCTTCACAATGACTTTAAAGTTTGCGACAATATTCACATCGGCTCGTATTCGTCCAGCCTATTATCAGTCATTTAAAATCCCTCGATTTTCCAGCTGAATATTCTGATAAAAAGGGCCACAATTTTTCCAAATTCGACTTTTTTGGTGATGAGATGTTCAAAAAAGTAAAAAGGACCATTTTAGGGGAGGGGGTTAAGGAAATTTTTATTTAAAAAATGACAAATTTTTCGAACTCCGCGCACCCCATTCCCCCCCCCCCAAAAAAAAAAAATCCTGCGTATGGCCTTGCCCTTTCCAATTAAACTGCCCTGGAGAAATACTGAGCACACCCATCTGTTTCCTCAGACTACCTGCACATTTACTCAACGAAATAGTTGCCAACGTTGAACAGAAGAAAATAAGAACTCCCTGAGCTGGGCTTGCTCTTAGATCAACTATAAGAATCCCCATCTTAGCTCATTTTCAGATTTTACTTTTACCTATCTGCTTCATTCGCAATGACCTTTAAATTGACGGCTCCATCAATGTATTGAGCGTTTGTGGTGGCCATTTTGAATTCTTTCGATAATTTGAAATTTCACTTTGTCAAATGCAAAGAGCAATGTGTTTGTAAAATAAAATGGGAAAATAAGAATTTTTGTGTGAATTTCTCAACGGAAAAAATCCGGTTTTAGCCATTTTTAGTAAGAATTTGTATTTTGGCCGCCATGTAGTTTTTAAGTCAAAAATCAGGGTGGCCCAAAAGCTTATTTGAAGAATATAGTATATACAACATAAAAATACTAGTGAATATGTGGTAGGAAAGTAGATTAGTTATGACCTGGGATGTACCTGTCTAAACCCGGCTATTACTTCACTTGCTATTTTCAGTACAAAGATATGATTTTGAAATGTACTCTACCAGTCAGTCGAGGTTCTTGAATGACCAATTGTAGGTGACTCATGATTATGACGTAGTTTAGAAAGTAGCCAATCGTTGCTTTCTCAAGTTCATGAGAAAATTTCAACCAATCAGCGACGCCGTTGTATCGAAACTCTCCATGCGTACTTTCTGCAGTATTTAAAGTATACGTGCCGCAGTCCTGGAAACAATACTAATTTGGTTTTAAATTATATTATAATGGTACATATCTTGTTCCTAAATATGAATAAAATTCATTTCTGATATTAAAATGTCATAAACAAGTGTTTTACAACATTTCTCCCCTTATATTTTTTACTTGCAATAGAGGTTCCCCGAGCATCGTCTCCTGTGCCCGGGGGGCCACTTGTATTCAAAGGTGGATATGATGCGTGAACAAGAAAACGCGTAAAAAGGGTGTCTTTTTTCCAAGAGGCGATGTACGCGCGTACATCGTTTAGGGTGTCAAAAACAGCAAATTTTGGAAAAAAGGGTATGTTTTTTTTCTTAACCCTGAAATTGTCATGTTCTATCTCATTAAGCAGGGATCAAAATCATCCAAAATATTGTAATCGGAACTTGGGAAGTAAAGCAAAGCAAGATAATAAGGGTATATTTACGATTCAATGCACTGCGTACTTGTTGAGGGTATCATAAACAGATAAAAATACTTGTTTAGGGTATGTTTTAGCTTGTTTTTGAGTCGGTGAAAATACGTGTTTAGGGTGCATTTTGAAAGTCCATGTTCACGCATCATATCCACCTTTAAATACAAGTGCCCCCCGGGCTCCTGTGCAGCACAACAAGCCCTAGATTTCCATCTTTACACTTTCCCTAAAGCCAGGGGGTAGGACACGGCTTGTTGCAATTTGGGCATTGGATATATTTCCAAACGGTAATTTGTGGAACTACTACGTGCATTTACTATAGCAGTCTCTGTCTCAGTTACATTACAAAATCTCCTCTTAAGCCTTAGTTCAATACATCTTAGTAATATCATAATAATTTTGGAATAAATTATTGACTTCAAAATCCATCGAGGTTAGTTTCCAATAACGTTCATTTAGATTTAAATATTCGCAGACAGGGCCTGGTGTATGTGTGTAAACAGGGGAGGCGGCCCCAAGAAATCCCAATTTCAGGGACGTTGCAATTGGTTTAACCGTAAAAGTGAAATCTTGACGAAAAAAATTATGAATTTTTTATATGTGTCAAGGAATATTTTCTTATTCCCAAAAACGTTGGAGATGAAGATCAACTCCACTGGAAGGGTTATTTCTCGATTTTGTTTGTCATCAATAACGAACGAGGATGAGTTCGTATGTGGGTCATGGGAACACAAATGACCAACCCACATCAATTAACCCAAATTTGGTTTGTGGTTTGCACTCAGTATGTGGTCAATTTCTTTGACCATTTTGGTGAGTGGTTATAATGAATGAGGCTTGGCCCGGCCACCGCATGGTGTAACCGTTCGATATGCGTAAGAGCGCCCTCCTACCGTTAAGTCTTTGAAAAAGACTCGCGCTCTGGTTACTCCGGGAGACTTACGCCGGAAGTTGATGCCGTTTTGAGTTCGCTGTTGATGTAAAGGTTGGCATGTCCTACCCCCCTACAATGGCCACAGAATGCAGATTTAATAGACAAAACCTCACGGGTTGTCTCATTCAATCAACTGAGTGGCCCAAGCAATGATATTATTGCAGACTGTGTCATTTTGCATAGCAACGGGTACACATGGTACAAACTCCTTGAAAATGTAATCTTTATTGTAAATAATGTAAATATGTACAACTCCTTGAAAATGTACATCTTTATTGTAGCATTTGGTATACTTCATACATACCACTACTATCTCTAGAGGAATTCAAACTCACGATGTTCGATAGTCACTCAAATCGACACTATCAAAGACCCCCATGAAGACCTTTCTCGGGTCCAATTTCATGAAAATAAATGATCTCAAATTTATGAATTTTTTTTTTTTTCATATTCAGCAAAGTGTGCGTATGTAGCATTTTGAATAAAGAAACAGATATGAACTTTACAAAAGAAAATTTAGCCTCAATAATACTTCCAAAATATGTCATATTAAAGTTTAAAAACGAAATCACTTTTACGGGCGGCGTCCTATTATGCAACAAGATCGATTGTCTCTAAACGACAAGACGCTCTGGGGTAGCAAACAGAAGACTGTGCACCCTCTCACGATATAAATAAGATTGACTTCATATATTTAAATTTATTGGTAAAAACTCACTTTAACACTCAAGTGCCCACAAGCAAAAAAAACCAAAAAACTAGAATTTGGCGGTTCTCGGCTTTCGCGCTCACTATATTCAAAGAATAGCTGTGGGTCACTAAAATTACATTAGTGACACATACACACACACACATACATACATACACACTCACAGCGGATTGCAAAGTGGTCCTGTCAGCTACCCACAAAAAGTTAGTGCCCAAAGTGGAGTGGGTTCATATATATATTGACGTGATGTCACCAAAATGACGCTAGTAGACCTCTACCGCCTGCAGGTTTTTAATAATGCTAAGTGCTAGACTTTCACCTGTTAAAATGGATGGATAAGCGCCACCTTGAAAGGCTAAGGGTAACAAAATTTCAATTTGGTATGGTATGCTTCCAATTCACAATGTATATTTCTTTATTTGCTTGTTTGTTTCTTCACATTATAATTTCATTTTCGTCCTCTTCAACCCAGCTGCTTACAAACTTTTCTTTATCCAAGAGGAAACTACTAAGTTCTGTTTGAAAATGAATGGAAAGGGAAGAAAATGGCTCAGTAAAAATGAGAGCGTCAGTTTCTATTCCAATAGAGGCAGTGGCGGCCAAGAAATCCCCAAATTTAGACGTCGGCATGGGTTTAACATGTAAAAACTAAGTCTTGGCGAAAGATTTTCAATATTTATAATATATTATAAATCAATATTTTCTTATTCTCAAACCGTCAAAATTGGAGAATCAACTCACTGTAAGTTTTTTTTTTAAAATATTTATGAATAATGGACGAAGACGATTTCGTAGGCCTATTGTTGGACAGCCAACGTCCATGGCTGGTCTAAAGCGCCCAAATTTTTATTCGTTGGGTTACTTGCTATATTGAATAAGGCTTGATCACTATCATCTGAATATATGGTAAGTCTTAAACCATGCATTATTTGACATCTTCGGGCTTTTTATTTGTTAAAAACTGTATGATCTTAGAAATGCGTATTTCCGCTTTAAAATATTCCGCCGCACTCATAGTCCACCTACAACGGTAAAGACTAGGGCACTCGATTCAGTTGTACTCTTCATCAACGCAACATTAGTCTCACTCTTAACTCCGTTGGCGTCTATGGAGCCCGGACTAATGGTTCCCAGCACTATATCTATCTCCTTTTACAAATTTACACAAAAAAACCGGTGTGAAAGCAGATATAGTCCGGCGGGAGCCATAGTCGGGGCTCCATAGACGATAACGGAATAAAGCGTGAAACTAATGTTGAGTGAAGAGTCAACTGAATCGATTACTTCTACACTACACGTGTAGAAGTAGCGCATTGTCGGCGTCCTCATAGTCCGGGAACAATGGTGAACAATAGGGCAATCGCCCGGGGGCAATCGATTCAGTTGACTCTTCACGCAACGTTAGTCTCACGCTTTACTCCGTTGGCGTCTATGGAGCCCGGACTATGGTTCCCGGCAGACTATATCTCCTTTTACACCGGAATCAATTTCCCTATAATTAAAGATCCATGATCCGATCGCTAATAGCCTCGTCCCCAGGGACCCCGGATTTTACCGGAAGTGGTCAAAATTTTGGTATCAGAAGAAAGCTACTATTTTTTCTCGAATTTTCTTTCAGATAATAATGTCTTTTAGTTGTCATTACGATTTCATGGTAAAAGTCCTATCGAGAGATTGTTTTCTGGGGGTCCACTTGGCAATGAAAATGAAAATATGCATGAAAAGGAGTGCGGAAGACCTTATACACTAGTATTGTATACTATTGATGCATTCCCATTCATTTCAGAATCATGAAATTTGTAGAACAATGCAACGAATGAAATTCTGCCCCCCACCCCTTGCAAGCCAACCCGAAATATAATAAGTCAAGGATCAACCAAACACCCCATCCCATGAAAAAAAGAAAATCATAGATATTCAAGTGCAGGACGGGAAAACATCGGAGTAAAAATTTTTAGACGAATTCAGCCAAAGGTAAAAATCAAATGTCTCAATAAAACAATCAAGATTAAGTCTTATTTAAAGGTGCATTTCGGGATCTTAGCACTAGTGTTTGTTTATGCTTAGATATCCTCAAACAAGGGTCATTTCAAAAACTCAGTTGATTCTGACTGTGCGTTTTAATAATTTAAGCAAATGTTTGTATCACAGTGCCCCATAGGCCACTGACCGTTTGCGGACAGAAAATAAAAAATACGAATTTCCTTCAGAGTTAATCGATTTTGCCAGTACAATTTAGCACACATACTATACTTAGATCAGATATATAAAATCTCAAGTTTTTTAGATAAGTCTGTGGATCACGAAAGTCCTTAAAGCAATAACAGAACATTTTTGAAGAGCGCCCCTAATTTTCAAAACTTGAGATTTTTGCACAGTTATGTTGGTAATTGTCTAGTAAACTATACCTGCGAATGGTGATGCTCAAAAGTGCGTATTTGTCATAAAAGAAGCGATTTTTCAATTAGAATCGGGACCGCCGATTGTAGTTTAACGACGGAACTGGAAACGCAAATTTCGGTCAGTCCATTGCCTGAACCAACGGAACAGCTAATGGATGAGCGTAGACACGTACATGGCGCTATTTCCTGGCTATACCATATTGGAAGGACTTTTCCAGCTTTTCCACCAGCCACGGAATTATTAGGTATACAATATTATTTATCCTAATTACAAAATTCCTTCTTTAGCGATACATAGATATGTTCGAGCTTTACCATTCACAGGTATAGCTATAGCCCGTAACCAACGCAACTGTGCAAATATCTCATTTTTGGGGGGAAATTGGGACACTCTTCAAAAAATGTGTTGTTATTGCTTTAAGGTACGGGCCGTATGTCTCACATGGGAGGGTGCCTTGCAACATCCCAATCATCAACGTCACCATTTTCTGGGGGTACATAAAAAGAAATCTCTCGAGCAAGAAATATACAAGTACAACAACAGCACTAACAACATGACAATGTTATGTTTAAAACCCTTTATTTGTTATGTCCTCCCAATACAAAAATAGTCTCTTTATACAAAACAATGTGTCCAACATAATGTCATTTCCCAGTTATGCATAGGTAAAAGAAGATCAAGAGTTCTACTTAAGTCCGCTGAGCCTTGCCTCGACCTGGAAACTGTGAATCGGCGAAAATGAAATGATGTATACTCTAATTAGTACATGTTGTATTTAAAAATGTACATGCGCATTCTTTTTTATTATTACGTAACAGAAAACGTATTTTTCAAAATTCTAATCTTTTAGATCATTTTAATTACTTGTTTTTAACGTTTGCTGAAGTAGCATTCGGCCTTGATTCCAAACTTCGATGGTTATCTATGTGCGACGTCTTATGCAAATGCATTTGCACATCTGTACATATTTAACCCCAACTTGATTTGTTACGATCATCTTTTATTTTACTACACTGCAATTTTAATCAAAGAGAGCTAAATAATTATAATCACTGTTGCTGTTTTAGCAAGTATTTACTAATTAATAAAAGAACTTTGAAGTTTCTTTTTACTTTTTTCTTTTTATTCTGACGGAACGGCCATATTGAAACCTCGTTCCATTTTAAAATGAAAATAATTGCTAATCATTCTCCTTATTAGCTCACTCACTTGATATTTAATTCGTGTAAGTTGATTAGTTTAATTAACAATTAACCAGAACATTTTCTGTTATTTTGTAAAATTCTTCTCACTCTGCATTATAACAACATTTATTAATGAGGTAAGTATTTTGTATATTTTAGTTTCTCGTGCATTGACATAAATCAATGCACTCGCATCGGTTTGGCTGACTCATATTGACACGCGGCTGTTCGGGTTTTGTGCCATTTATTCGACGCCAAACTAAGCGCAGTGCATTTATTTTTGTTAATGCATGCACGTTAAACTATCACTGTAAAATAGCCTGGCATTAACTTGTGTATGAGTATCTTTGGACAACAACAACAGTAATATAAACCAAACACTACAAAAACTGGGGTGTTGACACTTTAACACCAAGTCGGTGACAAGCTTCTCGGAATTATATAGTTTCTGGTGTTGAAATTTATTATTTGACACCACTCGGTATTGCTGCACAATTTTAATTATGTATTTTGTCAGAGGTAAGCAGTTGCAATAGAAGCAAACGACAACAAAATCAAATATTTTCTACTAAAATGTCAGATGTTACAAATAAAATGTTAACACCAAAGTTTGGTGTTAATTAACACCAAATGGTGCGGTCCCGTATTAATTCCATGAGGGCCTTAAATTAACACCAGTGGTGTCAATTTGGCACTGGAGGTGTTAAAAAAATTAACACCGATATGTGGTGTAAAATAAACACCAGTGTCATATCATACATTGTAACACAAAAATTGTTGTTATAAATATAACACTAACATGGCGATAAATTAACACCGAAATGGTGTAAACTAACACCAGTGCATGCGGTCCCCTATTGATAGTGATAGTGTTAAAGTTAACACCCCGGTTTTTACAGTGAATGAGAATACTATTGTAGCCCATAAAGTATTAAAAATATTTTAAAAAAACAACAATTTTATTTTCACGAGGCAAGTTAATATGTAATATGTTATATGTACCGAAATATATACAATAACCGATATAATATGTTTAATCAACAAAACGTCTACTTCAAAAAACACGAATGTTTACTTTAAATTAAAAAAATAACATACACAATCTCCCTATTAGTTTATCCTTTTTACTATTCTATCATACATTTAACATTTACAACCCTATACAGGCCCGTTCGAGGGATTTTTTAAATTTCATTTTTGAGGGTGCGGGACTTTGAAAAAAGTGGACCTGGAAGGGGGAGGGGAATCTGTACTTCTGCGGATTTTCTCGTGAATAAGAACCTTTTTGTCAAATTGTCACTAAGGTTTTCATTTTTTTTTCGAAAGAAATTCATGGCAAAAAGTGGACATTTTCCCTTTCGCGCGTACGGGCCAGACCTTAATGTATTACCTTCATTTCTCTGCATCGTTTTGTGTGTGTGTGGATAAGTGGGTGTTAAGTGTGCGTGTACGTGGAAAGGTGTGCGCTTTAGTTTCCTACAAATCGTGTTTTTAAGTGTGTGCTTGTGTGTGGTGTGTATGTGTGTATCCGTATGGTGTGTCAGTATGCGTGTGTGCGTGTGGTGTGTATGCATGTGCTTGTGGTGTGTATGTGTAGGTTGTATGTGTGTGTTTTTATACAGGTGTGTATGTATAAGATGTACCTTTTGCTCCTCAAAATTATTGGTTAATTAAATACATTTGTAAAAAAAAAATAACAAAAAAAAAATGGTCCGTGTCCCGCTTCTCATGCAGTTCTGGAGATGAAAACATGCACCTAAGAATAAAAGAAAGGAGAAAATATTAAGATTGAATTAGTACATTAAATAACGTACCGTACATCATTGAAACAGTTTTTGATCAAAATGTCTAAATCATCGCTGGTCAACATGTATTTTTTAAAAAGTATGAACCGTTGGAGCCCCGGAACCTGAATAAACAAGCACGCATCATAATGGTGGATACTGGTCAGGGTCACTGACCTCTACACATGGATAGCGGGCTGCCGCACCGTTGAATAGTCGCAGATTGAAACCACAGGAAGTTGCATTTTCCCTTCTTAAATATGGCTTCACATATATTGTCCAAGTTAAAGGCATTTTTGTATAACAATCTGTGTGGAATATGTGCACCATAGGTGTATATGCATTATTTCCTGCCACATTGAGAAGGGCAAAGCAACTTCCTGTTGTTCATCGGCGACTCAGACACAGCTGTCATTTTAGAGGTTTTCCCCCCCCAAGTGGCAGGGTTTAGGAGAGGGGCCAAGAAAGATTGTATCAGGGGTCAAATTTTTAAATTGATCCAATCGTGTCGAAAAGTAAACCACGTTTTTTTGTCTAACCATAAGAGGATTCAGAAAAGGTATAAACTATCTACAGCCACATGTTTTTTACAGGGGGATTTGGGACCCTTGCAGCCTTTTCAATACTCTTGATAAGTTGGCCTTCATTGTCGGGTTGCAAATTACCATGTTTGAAGCTGAAGTTTGAAGCTATTCCCAGGTGTTTAAAGGGGGGTCCTAATTTTCTTCCCTGTCAGATAAAGTCTTAAATGGAGGTCAAATACTTTTAGACTCTGGGTATGATTTTTCTCTCAATGTTAACGCCCTTTATAACTTAATTTTATTCCTAAACTGAATCAAATTGATCGTCCCTCTTAGTTGTTGGAAACACAGGAATTGGGTCTAATCATGGGAAAGTCACTGTTTATTAAATCTTTTCTGTGACCCTCACTGCTCTATCGTTTTTCTGTTCCCCTTTTTTTTTGTGCATTTAGATATTTCCCAAGACTTGTTTCAAAAATGAACCACCTTTTTTATAAATTCATTGGAATGGGGAATGATAGAGTCAAAGGGAACATTGGATGTATGATTATGAGCATGGTGGGTTGAGGATGTTTGATCCTCTCCTTCACAAACTTTATTTGGGTTAAACTCATGCTTGACCCAGATTATTCTGGTTTTGGAAAAAATTTTTAGAGCTCCTGTCTTGGAAAAATTCCACCCAGATTGGATAATCTTGGCTGAGGTCTGAATGCTCCTATTGTGTTTTGAAACCCGTTCAATTGTCCAGCTTGTTTGAAACTATTAATTAGGGTATTGTACAGAGATAAAGTAGAAGAATTTAGGTTGGTCGGATTTCCATCTTCAAGATCCATTGGGTTAATAAAAATGTTCGTCTGAAATCCAAGAAATTCTTTTTCTACCCGATTTGGGGAGAAAGGGGATACAATAAGATTTCTGATCTGTTCAGTGGTTATAATTTGGTGAACCATTTTAAATGTTGGTTGTTGCATTTGATATTCCCATCACTGACAGGAGAAAATATAATTTGTTGATAAGCATTTGTGTTGATTGGTTTCAGAATCCAAAATATTCAGGATAACATTTTTGATAAAAGTACGACTCTTTTTAGTGAACAAGCTAATTTTCCCAAACTGTCTATTCCATCTTTAGGACCCATGCCAATGTTGGTGTTGAAAAAAATGTGTTGATAATTTGGATGTCTTGGATGACTTGGATTGGTCTAGTATTAAAGTGCTAATTTAAATGTAACCATTGAAAACACATTAAGTTCTTTTTATTTCAAATTTTTTCACCGAGCAATTTGCATAAACAATTTTTAAAATTGGCAGGGATGATTCTCCCAATTGTACTTTTGTAAGGAATTTCCAGAATCAATTTTTCATTTATTTTGTGAATGTGAAAAACGTCTCCAATCTGTGGAGGAAATTATGTTTTTTAATTTAATTCTGTTTCTGGGGATGTCTTTTATTTTCTCCAATTTTGAGAAATGTTTTGGCGTTCTTGGAACACTTCAGAAAATGATAGCTGTATTTCTTTTCTTTTTCTGGCTGAAGTTTACATTCACAGGTGTAAATTCCAAGGAAGGACCACAATTTCTGGCTGCCTTTGTCGAATTTGGTCAAAATTAAAAGGGAACACGAGAATACAAAATTGTGAAAGCAAAAGGTAAATTAATATG
The DNA here is from genome assembly GCA_023653785.1 of Ophioderma brevispina. NCBI lineage: Eukaryota > Metazoa > Echinodermata > Ophiuroidea > Amphilepidida > Ophiodermatidae > Ophioderma > Ophioderma brevispina. The sequence continues at coordinate 27,355 of JAMKCH010030519.1, forward strand.
CATTTCAAAAAATGACCCTTGACCGTGGTTGATTTCTTGTACGCAATTTGCGAAAGTTGGCACACCGATTCTTCAAAACTCTTCAAACGTGAGCTTTGTGTGTGTGTGGTGTGAGCGGTGGTGTGTGGATGTGCTTTGGAGGTTGTAGAGGTCTTGTGAGGTCCCATGTTTTGTTTTGTTATTGTCTCTGTTTGTGTGTTTTTCTTTTCAAATCCTGTGATAAATTTTACCCAAACACATCTTTAATTATGGTTCCCTGCTCGCCCAACGCTCAACGGCTGGTGCTGTAAGGTATTGAGTGTATTTCCGCCTTCTGGTCTTGGGCTGATCCCGTTTCCATTGTCTGACACAATGGATGCTGGCTGTATGCTTTCTGTTGAGATCTGGGCTAAACTATTCTAGTTTTTCAATTACATTGGTATCTAGATGTAATAGGTTAATCTTGTGTGTTGAAGGGTTTGGTGGACCATTATGATGTTTGCCTCCAACCACCTAACTAAGTACAGGTAATAAAACAAAAAACTATCTACAGCCTAAAAGTCAGAATTTTAGGATAAAACACAGTAAAAATCAATAAAAAGAATAAAATTGTACAGTGGGGTCAATTTTTAAAGTTGCCACGATTTGGATACACAATGGTGCAAATTATTGGTGGAGCTCATTAGCGTTAATATAAGAAATAGTTTTGAGTGTCTCAAATGTTTAGTTACCAAAAATGTCAAAATTATGCATTCACAAGATGTCCCAAACAAGCCTAGCCTTTAGGTTAGTGGTATTTGTATATAACCGATATACACCTATAGAGTTGAATGGTTGACCCGCAAACCAATCAGTGGTTCTATTCGTATTTCTTAAATAAAAGCTATATTAGTGTGTAGTCCATGGGGGTTTTGGACCCGGAAAAAAATGTTATTGAGCTGATTTTGCACCAGATAGCAGAATCATACAACAACATATCCAAAATCCCCATAAATCCCCCTTGGGGAAAATCTTTTATCCAAAATGGCCCGCCAAACTGGCGCCCATCAATATAATTAGTTATATCCAGCTTTTAAAAGCAAGATGTTGATGATTTTAGTGTTTTTGAATATGTTTTGGGGGTCAAAGAATTCAATATGTACAAATCTAAATCACTGAAGACTTCCTTCACGCCAAAATCCCAAAATGGCCGCCATTTATATAATTAACTATATCTCCGCTTTTAAAGTAAATGGAGTCGATTTAATGTTTTTACTATGTTTGAGGTTAAGAATTCAGTTTTGTTTAATCGACATCATGAGTTTCCTGAATCAGAAACGAAAGGCCACCAAAATGGCTGCCAATTTGCTGCCATTACATATAATTTATCTATATCTCATCTTTTGAAATAGATATGAACATCGAGTTTGGTGTTTTTTGAATAGGTTTTGGTCACAGAATTCAACTTTTATATAAATTTAAGTCATCCCATTTTGTTTTAGTTCATTCTGGCTGCATGTCCAAAATGGCTGCACTTTTCAGCGGCTATCTCAGTACTGAAGTAGAAGGAATATGCCGACGCGTGGGCAATCTTCTGGCACTGAAGCACTGGGTCCGCTCGACCAGAGGAAAGATGATCCTGGTCCATGGGGGAAAAATCATGACGATAGTACCGACCTCAACAAGGAGGGAGGACAAGGAGCACAAGTCTCGGCAAGGACTTCCTAGAGTGCGTGCACGGCAACGGGACATTGCTTTAACATGTGTCGGGGGTGGAGAACGTCCTAGCGGACGGCCTCTCCCGGAAGGGCAAGCGATGTCAGGCGCCATCGAAGATAAGGGGGGCGTCAAGTGGCATGGCACCTCTGCCCAGCTGTTGCGTCAATATTCCAGAGGTACAATGTCCACACTTGACCCTATTTGCCTCCGCCTGAATCACCGGCTTCCAGGCATACCTACTCATGGAAGTCACGATTCACAGAGACGTGAGGTCGGGATGCAAGGTGGTGGATTGGGTCCCCCCCCCATTGCGATGATACCAGAAGTCGGACAATTGCCTGGTTCTGTTGGTGGCCCCCATGTGGCCGGCTCACTGTGGATCCCACGGCTTCTAGGCTGCTAGTTGGCGGACCCCGTCTGCTCCATCAGCGCGGGGATCTGGTAAGCGGGCCTCCAGCCGACACGTCCGTACCAGAGCGTACCATCCGCGATCTCAACATGACTGTCTGGCGCATTTCTGCCAACAGTACATCAGGCGGGACTTATAACAGGCTGCCGCCCTCGCTTGCCATCAGGCAAGGCGGAAGTCAACTAAGAATCTTACGATTCTCCATTGACGAGGCTCATTTGCGGGGGTCGAATGACGGGCGTTTTTTCATCCTCCACGAGCAGTTTTCTCACTAAGAATCATACCCTGTCCTTTCACCCCACACCCTTGTTTCTCCCGGACCTGGCCTTACTTTCGGATGGTCGGAGCAACCTGGTGCCTGGCTCAGGGCACTAAAATGGTACCTCAAGCGTACCGGAGCTCCGGACGACAAAACAGATTTTCATCTCCACGGCCCTCCATATGTCCAGCAGTCTAAGGACACGATTTAGCCGCTGGTTGGCCTCGCCCACCGCAGTGCACACCCAAAACATCATGATCGGTGGTTGGCTCTCGGGTTAGGTCCCATGAATTACCGCGCTCACACCTCTCATTGGCATATTACAAAGTCTCCTTGATCCAGGATAACCTGGACACTATAGGATGGAGCGCCGCAACCACTTTCCGCTAGAGTTCATCTCCGAAACGTTCTGGTGCAGAGAGGGGATGTTGGCCTACTGCATCACTGTGTGCCGGTAGAAGTGAGCGCAATCAAGAGCTCTAATTGAGGTGTCTCTCGTGCGAGACGGGGAAACGCTAGCGCTGGTGCCTACCTCCCCTTACCTTCTTCACCGCCTGTGGACTACCAGTGGGATCCTGTGCAAGAGTAAGGGCGCGGAGGGTAGCTATCGAAGCTCAGTGTAATGTCCTCTCAGAAGTGAGATGGGGATGCACTAGCGATCGATACCTACGCGTCCGCGACCTTACGACCTCCCACAATGTTGTTTTTCCACCCACAGGTCTCGTGAAGGTTGTGTTCTACACATTTTAGGAAAACAATTGGGCCAATGTACGATTTACACGCGCAGTGGGGGTGACTTGCCTGAAAATAGTGCGCGCTATCGCGGAGTGGTTAGAGGTCTCTTTGGGCGCCTACCAGAAACCCCATACCACGTTAAAATTTCGCTACCGCGAAAATAGTCTGCCGATAGCGCGCACTATATTTCGGGCAAGTTCACCGCCCATGCGCGCGTGAGTCGTCCCCGTAATTCTCATTGTTTTTCTCCAAATTTGTACAACCTTCCCGAGACCTTCTTGTGGGTGGAAACATTATGGGAGGGCCTAGGATGTAAGGTCGCGGAGGTAGCTATCGAGAGCTACATTATGGTAGATCGTCTGAGGTCCGCGGAGGGTAGGTTTTTACATTCGATCGCTAGTGTATCCACCTCTCAATTCTGATAGGAATACATTGCGCTCTCGATAGCTACAGTGGGGTTTAAGGAAAAGGCCCTGTCAGCATCTCAGGTGGGCCCCCTTTAATGTCAAGAAGGCAACTCAATATTCGCACTTTATTGGGACTAGGTGTGTCCGAGGGGGCCCTGAGAGCAATATTTCCCAAAGGGGGCCCTGTCCCAGCTGCTGACACTGCTGACTCTTAAATCCGCCACTGATATCTAACCTCCGCGACCTTACGATCCTCCCATTTTTTTCCATCCACAAGAAGGTCTCTTTTTTACTTTTGTACAGTTCCCACTGTAGTCCCATGCGGTAAGGGGAGATAGGCACCAGCCGCTAGCGTATCCCCAGCGCGCACCGAGATACTCACCTAGAGCTCGATGCAACTCACTTCTAAAGGCACACAGTGCTGCAGTGGGCACATCCCCTCTCATAAACTATTTATTTTATCTATTGATTTATTCACTTATTTATATTTATTCATTTATATCTTGTCATTTTTATTATTCGTTTATATAATTTTTTAGATATAATTTATTTGTTTCTCTATCCCTCTTTGTCCTTGTTCTGAACTTGAGATAAGCAAATTAATTTAATGGCGGCCATTTTGGCGGCCATTTTGATTTGAACATAAAGGAAACCTGGAATAATTTAGATTTGTACATCATTGAATTCTTCTTTGCCTCAAAAACATAATACACAAGACTAAAACATGCAACTATCTACTTATATGCTATGTCCCCGCTATTTTGCGGCCATCTTGGATAAAACAATTTCCCCAACGGGGATGCATGGGGATTTTGGAGCAATTTTTTCCACGTAGTACGTGTATTTCATCTTCAGGGACCATACTCTATGGGCAACCAAATCCACCACAAGTGTATCAAATGCAGAAAAGGTCTCAAATACCGAAAAGGGTCTCAAATGTTGAATGAAAAGGTTTCGAATCCTTCCAATAGGTTTAGAGTCTTCATAAGATTTCAAATTCTTATATAGATTACAAATCTTCACAAAGGTTTGAAATTTTCATAAAGGTTCCAAATCTTCATAAAGGTTTCAAATCTTCATAAAGGTTTCAAATCTTCATAAAGGTTTCAAATCTTCATAAAGGTTTCAAATCTCAAATCCTGATAACGGTTTCAAATTCTCAATTTATTATTTGATGAGGTCATTAATGTCGGGTTTCAAATTCTCAAATCCTGATAACGACTTCAAATTCTCAATTTACTATTTGATGAGGTCATTAATGTCGGGATCCCGACGTTTTTGCACAAAAAACCCGTAATTTAAAAAATGCGTTGTTCTCAGCTTTATATGCAGGTATCTTTCATACAACAACTTTCAGTAAAATAACGTAAAAAAAACTTTGACAAAAATTGAGGGCGTTGTTTGTTTTACATCCTGAAAAAAATGACCTATAGTGGCTTTAATAATAGGCCTATTCATTAATATGCATGAGTGTCATTATCAATATGCAGCATCAAATTCTCACTGTAGGCTATCACTCCATCTTTTTTATTCAACATTAGAGACCTTTTCGGTATTTGAGACTTTTTTTCTGCGTTTGATACCCTCTTGATGGGTCGCCAAATGAGGTTACTTCAGACGATGGCGGCCAAGCCTCATTCAATATAGCAACTCACCAAATGAATCACAATGGATTACAGCAATACAGACTACAAACCACAAATGATTTGGACGCTTTATCTTTGATGTGGATAGGTCATGGATGTGACCATGGCCCATATATGACCTTGTCCTCGTCCGTTATTCATAAAATAAATAAAAAAATAACCCTTACAGTGGAGTTGATTCTTAAGCCCTACGCTTTTGGAATAGGAAATATTGCTTGATAATAACCTTTAAGAATTTGACACATGTATGAAATTTGAAACCTTTATGACATTGAAAACATTTGACATTTGAAATCTTTATTAGAATTGATAATTTGAACATTTTATGAAGATTTAAAACTTTAATGAGAATTTTGAAAACTTTATGAGAAATTGAAAACTTTATGAGATTGAAACCTTATTAAGATTTGAAATTTTTGTGGGATTGAAACCTTTGTAAGATTTAAGCAACTGTATTAGCATTTGAAGCCTTATAAACCCTTTGAAACCTTTAATAAATTTGAAACCACTTTAACCCCTAATTTTTCAGGGATTTCAATTAATCCTTAGGATTGTAGTTTAGTGACCAACCAATGTTATGATTTAAAATTATCTCATTGCATTAACATTAAATCATATTCGATTGATTTCAATTTAAATATGAATTGAATCAGGCAAATAAGATTTAATTTTAAATCTATTATGAGAATTTGAAACCTCATGAAAATTTGTAACCTATGTACATGGGGAATGTATGGCTGTTTTGGTTTAGTTTTTTTCATATACAATTTTGACACCCAATGTTTGTTCCATACAGAATTTCATTGATAATCTGAAAATCATGGTGTTCATTTTTTAAAATGTGTTCTTGGGTTGTTTTATAAGGGGGCCAAAGTTTGTACAGGGGTAAACAATAAAAGTGCTTAAAGTGTTTCAAAATTGTATCAGTCTGTTCGGCTGCTCATAATGGGGTTTCAAAAAGGTAGTTTGCCATATTTACCACCTATTGTTTTAAGTACAATAGGCTCAAGAAGTTCAAGGTCATTGTTTATAGATGGTCGCGATTTCTTTGAAACTGGTTTAAAGGGGTTATTGGGTCATACTAAATAAGAAAATGTTATAGATTCTGTGTTTCACCTTTCAAAGTGGCCTTTATAGATATAACTAGTGGTCTCCCATAGCCCTGTGGACCACGGCCATATTTGCTCTCTTAATTATTATCAAAACTCCTTGACACGGGCCTTTTATATTTTCGGCTTCTGTACAGTAAGACGAACATTTGGCCCCCCCACCGCATTTTTAGAACAAACCGATGAATCTGAATTTTACCCCCGTGTGACCTTAAACCCGTTTTACCTTGTAACTTCTTGTACTTAACATCAGTTAAGGTCAAACCATAACTTTCTGTAATCCTTGAAGGTCCTGAACATGATGGTATCCTTTAAAACACATTTTCCCCCCTTTTATATGTCCCCCTGTATAACCCAGTGTAAACCTTGCCCCCAAGAATTCATCCAAGAACACATTTCAAAAAAATGACACCCATGAGGAAATCCTCATACAATTTGATTTAGAAAAACCTTGGTTGCACGATTGTATATGAAAGTTTTCAAAAAAATTACAGTTCCACATGTACTATTATGAGAATTGAAACCTTTATGATGATTTGAAAGCTTTACGAAGATTTGAAACCTTTATGAGGCATGACTCTACTAAGATTTGAAGCTTTTATGCATATTTGACAGTATTAGAAATTGAAACCGTATGAAAGATTTGAAACCTATGAGAATTTGAAACCTTCACGTAGATTTGAAACATTTATGCGAATTGGAAACCGTTGTATTATGAAGAGATTTGTGAAAATATTTTGAGGGATTTGAAACCTTTTATTCAATAATTGAGATGTTTTTTCGGTATTTTAAACCCTTTTCTGCTTTTGCGTTACCACTAATCTTTGTGAAAGACACCTCAAAGTTTTCTCCATCAAAACTGGAAAGTGTTCAGGGAGAGTGAGTATAGCCACATCATGCCAGGGACTTAGGTAAAAAATAAAGCAGGGCCCTGATAAAACGCTATCTTAAACACTGTAGAATGTAAGCAATTTTATTGGTTGATGATTTTATTGGTTTATTGGTAGTACCGCAACGTATTGAATTATTTGGGGGTTTGAAGAGCCCGCGTCATACCGCCGTTTTGCTACGTTGCGTATGTTCGTTACGTTCAACGGGTATAATTCCAATTATTGTCACTACTGGGTGAGTGCAGTTCATTTCTTTGTGTGGTACGCAATAAGGTATGGCGGAAATGGGTTAAAGATGACCTTAAATTATAAAGGGTTTAAGAATGAGAATCAAGGGATGATTTTGGTACTCTCTTTACGACAAATTGAAACCGGCGAAACTATTATTTTTGCGTGGAAGAGCAAGGCCGGAGGCCGAGTTCTTTCACTTAAAACAATGATATCACCTTAGATTCAATTCGTCGTAAAGAGAGTAACCGGTTTCCCAAATCATACCTTTATCCTCATTCTTAAACAGCTTTATAATTTAAGGTCATCTATAACCCAATTTCGCGATACCGAAATGGGTCATTTCCCTCAAAATCCAACAAGTATGGTATTTTGTTTTTTGCCCTGGATTGCAACATAGTCGTGTAATGTACTTACTTCTTTTTAGTAGTAGCCAATGGCAGGCTGGTCTCTGGTTAGTTGGCCAAGGGAGTAACTGTTGTCGTAGGGAGATGCAGAACGTCCGTACCATGAATTGCCAAAATAATTGCTGAAGCTGTTGTAGCCGGGCTTTAAATTGAAATTAAAGAAACTCATATTATTTGAAGGGCTATTCTATAATTAGTGCAAATATTTAAGAGCGCTTCTACAGCGTTTTTATATCTTTCCTCTTTTATGCATTTTGACTTTGGGTTTTTTTTTGATAGTCCCATCAGGCCATGTTAAGTTACTTTTAATAAATCAAATATCGTAACCCTACTTTTGATTATTGCACACAACACTTGAAATTACTATAAAGGGTGCGTCAATTGAAAAATGGAAACCAAAAAGACGCCCCATACTGCAAAAATTTTTAGTGTGCAGCACCTTTATTAACCAATGATGTCAAAGTGTCGTTAATAAACTGAATTTTAAAAAATGATCCAAATTCCTTGCGTAATTAGTCTAAGTTATTGACATTTGAACCTAAATACAGCGTTTGCTTATTGTCCACAATTTAGATGTAAGGTAGTCTAGAGTTTTATAAGACAAAATAATTAACATTATCAACATACGGAGCCTAGACTATCGTATCAGCTACGAGTTGCTGGATATCTGGATGCGGTAGTCCAAATGGTTCTCACTGTTACAATTATCTTTTACTAAACTTTCACTGTAGTCTTCATTCAAACATCTGTGCCTTCTACTTGATCACTCTAAGAGCTTCTAAAGATGAACACATCTTACTGTTCTTTCCCTCATTGACAGGACTGATAGCTGAACCATTCTTGTTGGGTGTTTCCGTAACCTTAGCTGACCAGGTTTATGAATTCAACAACCTTGACGGAATAATAACGCTATAGGTTGTTAAATTCACGGTGTTTCCGAAACCTGGTCAGGTTACGGAAGGACCGATTCTTGTTCGTGTAATCCTAGGTAATGCAGCAACAATTCGGTTTTGAAGCTCTTGTATAGTTGCTGGTGGATCTGTCTCCTAGACGATTGCTTGAATGTGTCCCCCAAAAAAGAAGTCCAATAAATGTGTAAGGTCCAGTCACCTTGGAGGCCATTCAACTCCAATTCCGACAATTTTTTGCCGAAAAGTTCTTGCAGGACGATTTCTGTTACTGAACGGTACGATGAAGCCTTTTTGAAAATGACACACGTTTGATGGCTCCATTACGTTGTAATCCGCCGTTCTCCTTAACCTGGCTTTAACTGGGAAACAACGTCCTGATTCAGAATGGAACAATTAAACCAAGAAATCTTGAACAGCTGTTCATAAATGTAATTATGGCGCCCAGGGATGCCGTGGACGAAGTGTAAAAATGCTCTTTGTTTTCAGCAGCCCATAACTTAAAAGTACACAAAGAAATTGGATCATTGATTTTTTTTTTTGAAACGGAGTTTATTAATGGCACTTTTACATCATTGCTTAATAATATGCCGCACTCTAAACTTTTTGCAATATAGGAGGCGTCTTTTGGGGGTTCCTTTCTTTTACTCTCTAAATGGAAAAGAGTGAAAATCACTCTTTCAAGGAGTGACTCTAGGATCAGTCTTTGTTGGAGTTAAATTTCCCTCTTTTGAGAGTGAATCTTGTCAATTCTTTCTCAACTGTTATGAGGATGACATTCATTTATGACGAGTTCATAACAAATTCACGTCTTTAAAAAAGTAAATTTTTTTAACTCAACTCCAACAAAGACTGGTCATTAGAGTCACTCCTTGAAAGAGTGATTTTCACTCTGTTACATTTAGAGAGTAACCCACCCTTTATAAAGTATTGACCACAGCCATAACAGTGTACATGCAGCATGATTATCTCTATACTTGATCAGACTGCGTTTTGTTGATAAAATACTTACAAATTCGGAATACCAAGACGGTTGAGCGATTGGGGGTTTGGTTTTAGAGACGATTGGTGGCTTTTGGTGGTTGCATACTCCGGTGGTGGGATTTGTGGTGGAATTGGGGGTGGTGTTGGTTCTGGTGGCATCAGGAACATATAACAACAGCAGAGCAGGAGTATCACAATAATAACAAAACCCGCTACAGCTCCAATAGCGATACCAGCAATTTCACCATCCGTCAAATCTGTTAAAAAACAAAAACATAAAGTAAAAAATACACTGTAAAAATGTTGATTAACATTTTACGCAATGTTGATTAAAAAGGAACAAGTCTTTCTGTTGAGTAAAATCTTAGTCAAGTTTACTCAACTTTGACTAAGATTTTACTTAACAGAAACAGTTGTTCCTTTTTGATCAACATTGAGCAAATTGTTTTAGAGTGTAACGTGTATATCTCATAGAGGTTCTGATTGTCCAACTTGTGTAAACTATAGTTTGGAAAGGGGTGCTAAGAAAATCACCTATTCCCGTTGTAATTTTCAGATGAAATTTACCGCGTGTTTATACGGGTCAATGCCAGCTACATCAATGAAATAAAAACAAAATACGGGGTTAAAATTATTAGGGATTAACTGGAATTCTATACATATACACATATAAACAATAATGAATAAAATAGCGAAACCATTGAACGGATTATCCGCTAGTGCTGAAGCGATGTCATGTAATAGTGACTACTGTGCCAGAGCCCTGTACAAAATGTACCTGTATGGAAAAATGCACCTAAAGCTTGACCCTCTCTAAAGTACAAACTGATTAATATGGGAGCAAATTTGCATCTTTCCACCAGTTTCCGCATTTTCAAAAATCGGTTTTTGACCCAGTATTTTTAGAGCATGTACACTCAGTTGTTTTATTTCCCTTTGTTGATTTCATTGACCTACCATAACCGTTCCGTTATCAATGGTGTCTTTTGATAGTTAAAGATCTTTTCCCTTGCGTGGTCGACTAATTCTACATTGTACAGCGATTGTACAGGTACTTGATAAGTTGTAAATTGTATAAATGTACTGATACCCTGGATTGATACGTTTGTATTTCTAATGGTTTCGTTGAAATGGCGATTGATCTCAGACCCAGACAATCTGTAATACTGCATGTAATAGGTCAAGTTAAACTGGTTAAGCCCATCCAATTAATCAGCCATTTATTATAGTTTCTGTTTTATCATTTCAATGTAATAGGTTTTGTTACACTTTAATTTTGTTCTTGACATGTCCTTCGTATCTTATTTGGACGCAATGCTTTCTCGCGTTTTCTCGTGATTAGCCACTGTTTTAATACATGTATTAATATTCCAGATATTGAAATCTTAAAATAATCTTTCAAAAATCCGTTTCTGGGAACTTTGTTTTTTTTCCCTGCGATATATATAAATGAATATGGTTGACCTAGCACTGGGTTTTCAGTCAGTTCTGGCAAATAATGTATGACGTGTATCACACAGTTACGGTTCAGATATACCTGACAAAAGGTTGGACAAACTTAGGGTGTGTTCTTTATTCTCAACATATACTTCGTGTCTAGTTGACTGTGAAATACGCACTGCGTTGTCAACCTTCTGACATGACACTGGAAGGTATGGGTAGACGAAACAAATGCAGGATTTTCAATTTTGTAAAGGTTCCATCTGACCTCTAACATATAGTCAGCATTGGAAATTGGTTGTTTTTTTCCCTTTGTAATTAAAAGTCATGTATGCTTTCAGCTACAGGCCGTATTGGGATTATATACATGTAAATTAGGTAAAATCCATTCAGTAATAATTTTATTTATGTCACATATTAAATTGGCTTAGTTTTTCGCCTTCTAATTACGTATTATTTTGTCCTCCCTTCTTTCAACCCTTTCATTCCCAATTAACCCGGTGTTATATCAGGCATAATAGGACAATTTTTAATGTTGTATAACAAAACACATTTCAAATCCAATCGCATTCTTAACAAAGGTGATCATTACATGTACATGTTTTATGTGAAACGAGAGACGTTCCATTTTCATTTTTGAATGTTTAAAAGGTGGGTGACCCCGTCGATATTGAAAAATAATGTAAATAATTTATCAATTTCGCGTCACTTTTTTCTTGCTGTTTTGTTTGTTTCACCTTAAATACATCTTGCAAGTCACCCGAACATATCACAACGAATGTCCAAAATAATAAACAAAATGACTTTTAACTTTCGTCTAACCAACATATCGAGGGTTTAGCGCAAGAAGGCCCCATCTGCAATAGCTGCCACATGTTAGATTTGGCAGGTATAACACTTAATACCAAGACAACTGACAAATGGCAGCTATTGCAGATGGGGCCTTCTTGCACTAAACCCTCGATATGTTATGTATCACGTCTGAGGGGAAACACCCAATATTGGTAAATTTGGTATCTGTATGTATAGCTGTGGATCTTCTCTCTATTGGTACCAAATAAGTACTAATATTCCTCCTTGTGACATCGCAATGATGTCACAATTTCAGGAAGTTCCAAATTTCTCGATATTTGCTGAAAATATGCTAATTCTCAATTTTTAGCCAAGACTTGTACAACACACGATCTTTGCCCCTTTTTATTTGGGCTAGGCCTATATACAAATACCAAAGGAAATAACTATTCTGACCTAAGCTGTACATAAGCTACATGTAGTAAGTTCCATACACATATCTGAAAGAATGTTGTTATTGAGCATGTTAGGAGCAAAAAACAAAACAAACAAACAAAAAAACAAGGGTGGGTCTAGAATGGGGGTGAAGGGTCGGAAGAAGAGTTAGTAGCTACGTGTTATCAACCAACTTATGTTGGTCCTCATAACTCACTACTCAAATACAGATTTATAAATATACAGGTCAAAATTAATAGGTCCCCACTGACAAAGGTACATTTTTCTGGAAAAGTTAAGGCTCTTTAACCTGTTACAAAAATATAAAATGTATAAAGTGTACAACGTTTCCAGAAAAAAATGTATCTTTGTCAGGGGGGACTTATTAATTTTGACCCGTATAGATAACAACACCTGAAAAACCTGAATCATAATTGTATAATGTACATGTATCTACAATTCTCAGAAATTTTGAAATTATAGCACCAACTACAAGATTGCATTGGGACATCCTGTATTGAATTAAATAGAACAAAAAGTTTTGGTTTAAGTTGTATTAAATAATATCTGTGAATATTTAAAAAAACATAACTAGACAACTACGACAATTTAAACATTTTGTCATGAAATCAGAAATAAGACCGAGAGTCTTTGAAACTATGGGGTCCTTACGACAAAAGAGCAACAAAGGTACATGAAAGACCATATATAAATCTTCTCCAATCATGTTAATTAACATGACGGGTACGAACATAATATTAATGCTATGTTTCTGAAATCAATTTGAGGTAGATCAGAGAAAATTAAATTAATCGTGTTTACCTTGAGCGATAGCGAGGTCTGGAACCAACGCCAGAACCACAGCCAGCGAAATTAACCACAACATGCTTGAGCGTGTGTCACTCCTTGGAACTGGAATGTAAATATTAAGAAAATAGTTAAGTATTATAAAGATCGATATTTCTATGTCATGCATATATAATGTATTAAAGCCCTATCAGCGATGAACAAAGCTGAAATGACAAAATGGCCGCCATCTAGAGAAAAAAAAGGCGGAAAACCACTTTGCACGCACGTAAGTCTATGGCACTTTGTTGGCGATACACTCAAACATTGAACAACGCACCCCGTCATGGCACTTGGTATTTTAACTCCTCTGGCAAAAACTTTCCTCAGTTGTAAATTGCCTTGTTTTTAGAGCTAAACACTGAGCTACAGCTTTCAAAAGTGATGATAAAGTGACTGACAAGAATAGAATGCAAACCCCGTTTAATTGATATCAATTTAATTATTTTGTAAATGGACATTTGAAAGTGTATTCAAGTGATTCAAGTGTACGTCTCTTTGGTTCAGTTTCACCATTGATAAATGGGAAACACCTCGCACAAACTTGAAGGGTGGTCAGTAGTTTGTTACTTGAGTAGGCCTACAGTTCATGCAATGGTATTGATTATTGTTAACCACGATTTCCCCATAGACTTACGTGTGTGCAAAGTGGTTTTGACTATTTTTCTCTACACAGCCGACATTTTTTATTTGAGCTCTGTTTTCAACGTCATTTTCACCATGTTCTAACAAGATATTGTCATAGGCTTAGGAAGCGGGGGGGCTTGGGGGGGCTGGGCACCCCCAATAATTTTGGTGGGGTGCTCAAATACCCTTGAGCCCCCCCAATAATCTTATCATTTTTTAACCAAAACATCAGAAATTCCAAAGCTTCCCGCTCCCCCAATGGCAGCACCAGACTTCTCTCTTTGGGGAAAAGGGAAATTCTGGGGGAAAAGTAAAATTCTGGGTAAAAAACTTCAAAAGTTTGAGATTTTTAACAAATTTTGGCCCGAAATCGCTGGCATCTACCCAAATTTTGTGATTTTTGGCCCCAAATTGCTGTTTTTTTGGCAAAAATCAGTCATTTTTCTCCTGGCCAGGGGAGTGGGGTGCCGATATGGGGGAGGAAAACATGGGGAAATTTCCCCCCCCCCTTTGCTGGTGCCTCGCGGTGGGCCCCCCCCCCAATCCCAAAAATCTTCCTAAGCCAGTGATTGTAGGTAATAAATATCTTCAAATGGATTTGATATGTCCGCTCACCTTTGAGAAATTTTAAGACAAAAAAGTGTAAACTTTTTTGACCACTCTAATACCAACAGGCACACTTCCATTGCCATATCCTGTCCTAGTGTATTGTAGTTAGTTACATTAAACACTCACACACATATCACCAATGTTATTCAACCGAGCATGAAAGTCAAATTGATATATACACTCTTGCAATACACACATACAAAAGATACATAATTTTGTATAATTACATTTGTCAATACATGCACTTGGATGTGTTCCTGATGTGGTAACAATATGGCAATAGAAAATACATATGTGATACAGTGCTTTGTTTATATTTTGTTATGAACTAAAGAAAAACTTTGTATTTTGTAACAAAGTAAAGGAAAACAATGTATTTTGTAATGAAGTAAAAGAAAGCAATGTTGTTTTAATTTTCAGAGGACTAAGTTACGCTTCAAAATTCAATTCGCAGAATTCACAATAAGCACTGACAGCATTTACCACATTATAAAAAAGTATGTGAAGTGCATAAATGTGGAGTTGTTACAAGTGCCTGCAATTACTTTGTTTATATCAAAGTGCCGTTCTGTACCTGGCAACAGCTAACACAAGAACGCTGTCATATGGGTGTGATCTTTCTTATTTAAAAACATAGACAAAAGCACGGTCTGTAACTTACGCACCAACCGAGGGAATACCAAGTCTGGTGGGACTTGAACCATAAAGTGTAACTCCATGCTTGAATTATATGTGATTTTTTGTTTGGAAGGGGCGCGCGCGATATTTGCCATGCTAATATATTAAATTAAAGATGGGTGATCGGATTTTTCATATGCTTTTTCCTGCATGGAAGCATATCAGCAAAAAGAATCTTATAAGAATCTTTGAGTTAAATAAGTCCAGCCGTTTGGATGGTAGAGAAGCGCAAATTGAATTTGTTTATACACGTAGGACATTAAGAGACGTTTTTGTACATCAAAAGGAAACATTTCCTTATCTTAAATGTCATTGGGATAATGAGAAAAACGCGAACTTTCTTCTGATACCAAAATGTCAATTTTGATTGGAGTAATATTGGGGGACGAAGTTGTCGATCGGGTCACCCGCCTTTAACAGAAATGATATTTTGAAATTGTCTTACTAAATAAAATCAAAATCCAACATTATTAACAGTATACTAAATTGCAGACAGTTTTGTTTTTGAAGACTTCATTATAGATGCAACAAATTCGATGAAGATATAACGATTAAAAGATTTCAATTCGAAACTGAACTCCTCCTTCGTCCAAAGTGCACGTCCAAATTTGAATGTTGGTTTTTATTTTCTAATAATTATATAGTAACACATTGAGTGATATGCAGCAATAGGATTGAGCAAGTATTGTGTGAATGATTCTAAAGTTTTTAGGAATTCAGAAAGTTGGAACAAACTGGTGATCAATTATACACAGCTACCATAATTACTTGTATGATACCTCATCGGTATCATGCCCGGGGTATCATGTAAGGCAAAAGCTTGAAAAGGGATAAACTATGGTGTTTATCTGTGATTTTTACTGTGGAACACCTCATGAAAACATTCATTCTAGAAAACCCGTTGTTTTAAGCGGATACATTTGAAAATTGAGAGAATAAGAGCTTTCAATATTATTTTTTCCACACAAAATGTGTGAATAGGAGGGTTGAAGTCCTGTCTCATATAGAAATTTGTTTTTAAATCAGTGTCATTCTTATTTTTCTTAAAATGCACTCGAAACCACTCTTGTCGACATCCTAATCTGTTGAAGGCAATTGACTGTCATAAAGTTGAACTTTTCAAAATGGCTGCCTCAATAACATGATAATTTTTGATAATGTGTGAGCAAAACTGATAGCAAACACGAGAAAGCGGTAATGATCGTTTTCCAACCTTTTGAAGTCCATCTGTCGACTGTTCTTATCAATATACCATAAGCCATAACCAATGACTTGTGGATACGCTAAGAAGAAGAATCAATATACAACTACATGTATAATGCTCATAAGTTGACCATTCATTGCAGAAATTCACCATTAAACATTACATAAATGTAAAGGGGCAAAAATATCGAATCCAAAATGTTCATGTTCTGAATCGAAAATCACCGAAAATTCACATTTTAGTTAAACAGAAGCGTACATAGATTTACAAAAGAAAATATATACATCAAAACGACTGTTGAATGGACGTAATAGTTGAATCAAATACTAATTGACCTTCACCGAAAAAAATACACACCTTCCTCTTCCGAAATACGAATTTGATCATTAAACAAAACTTTAAAAAACATCATATGCACTTATCAATATCATGTTGGTTTACTCATAGAGGTAATATAGAGACTAAAACTCTTCAGCTATATTCTGGCATATATATTATTGATGATAGATTCAAACTTTAAAAAAACCGGACTTACCTTTTTGCTTGTTGAAAAATTGTTGTTCACAGGCAGGCAGGGCGCTAGGTCTTGTCTTTATGATCTGGCAACTTTTTTAAGCCTGAAAAAATCTTTTCGGCCTTGTGGTACAATACTTTTTGTTGATGTAAAACAAACGTAATTCAACGAATTTACTGACCCATGTTACCCAAACCACCCCGTATTGCGTATGAACTGCGCATGCACTGAAATATCCTAACTGGAATGAATTGTCAATTTGCACACTTTAATCAGTACGAATGTACCTGATCCACTAAAATTCGCGGTGAATGTACTTCCGGGTACATGAAGCATGTCCTGCTGAATTTTATTATCTACTTAGCATCCCTTTGAATGAACCTTTTCAGACCTCTAACAAAAGCTGAAGGTATTCAATCCAGAATATTGAATTTTATAAGAAGATAAGTAAGCTAATAAGAATTTGGGAGTGGCGGGGATTAATTTTAAGAAAATCTTAATTGTAACATAATATGTATGGGGATGATTTCAGAAGCATATTAAAGCATTATTTGATAAGCAGCCCAGTCGCAGGGCATACTTCATGTTGCTTGACGTTCTAGGACATTACTTCAAAGTTAATTTGTGCGGTACCAGTTTAAGGCCTAACTTTTAAAATAATAGCTAACAAAATCTTCTCGAGTCTGCTTTTAAAGGTGTATTTCATGATTCTAGCACCCTAATTTTTGTTATTTCAAAACTTTCAGGTGATTCTAATGGTGCATTTTGTTGTTATGAGTAAATGTATCATGATGACCGAAGGACACTGTCTTGTAATTTCTATTCGTTTACGAGTAGAAAATACAAAGTTATGATTATCTTCTAGAGTGGGTCGAATCTGCTTGTAAAATTAGGCACACGTATATTATACTTAGTTCAACCATGGAGTTATTAGAGTTCAACAGTTCAGATGACATAAAATCTCCACTTTTTAAAGGTTAGTTGGGAGAATAAGCTGTGGATCAAGAAACACCCCGTTTAAAAGCAATTACATATAACTAGTTGAACCCGGAATCATACCAATACTTTTGTATACCGGTATGTTTCTCAGTCAAATCATAGAGTTATTATATTAATATAATAACTCCATCGTCAAAACATGATAACATCTTTTTTTGTATTGAAATAAAAATATAGGTACTTTAATTGCGCTACTCAAACTAAAAAAATTTAAAGTTCATAATGCTGGAAAACTATTGAAATGACATAAAATGTGATTATATAATTTTTGATCAGCCTCTACAAATTATTCTAAAATGAAACTCTCAAACTTATTGCTTGAAAATCTCCAAATGCACGTACCAATTGAATGCATGTTAGAATAATGTGAATATATATATTGTCATATTATATTTGTATTGGACATATAAAAAATACACATTTTTAGAAAGGATACTTGTTGAATTTTGTTCTATGGAGCAAATATCTATCTAGATTTTGTTTTCTCATTTTCTGAATTAGTACTTATTCTAAGAAATCTGTATTATTAGTACTTCAAAGCGTCTGAGCCTGAAATACTTTAAAATATATTTCGTAGCGTTAAAATTCAGATTAAAACAAAATATATAGCATAAGCAAAATGTAGACTTGAATCTTGAAACATCAATCAAGACCAACTAAAAAATCTCAGCTAAAACACTGATTGCATGCACCCATTCTTCCAAACCAAAGAACAAGATGAGTTTATTTAGATTTATAACATTGAAGAAAGAGTATGATTTAGATCTTCATGAAATTATATTATATATATTTAGAAGGAGTGGGCCTACATGCATGATTCTGGCAGAATCTATGACGAAGCGAAACTCCATTTTAAACATAAAACTGATTGCTTAGTCTGGAGAGACGCGTAATGCAGTTCCAACCGCCTTTTTCTTAATTTTATGTTAACATTATTTTTATCCACTTCACTTGTTCCCCAAGCATATTTGTAAAGTTACTATCTTCTCTTTCTTTTTGTATACTTTCCAACCAAGGCCATGGCCATTCGCCCTTGTTGCCAATCAAGCTTTACATCTTTTCTTCTCTTCTGTCCATCCATTCGTATCCTGGTCATCCATACACCCACATATCGCTTTTCTCCATTGTCAATGGTGCTTCATTATAAACACCAGAGAATGATTACGCATAGTCATGATAGTGTATTATGCCTTTTGTTGTTGTCAGTCTGCAGTCTGCCCTGATAAAGATCCTGCTAGGATCAATATGTCAATACGTCTAATATAATACATTACACGAAGTAATTAAGCAAACTCTATGGTAGAAAATAAATACATTGTAGCATCAAAATTCTCAAGTGCATCCTTTCATTAGGCAAAGGCGAATCCCATTAAACGTATTATCTGTTAACTATAATAACATCATGATTTAAAATTCCGGGTTCGAGACCGTGTATTTTTCGTCTTTATTTAGTTCTGTGCTCGCCAGTTTCTCCGATCTTCTATATAATATTTACCAATTTACTTTCTCGGGTTGTATCATTTACTTGATCCTCGCGTGCATTGAATTGAGTTTCGCTTCGTCATAGATTCTGCTAGAATCATGCATATAAGGCCCTCCCATTCTATAATATAAAAATATAATTACGGCCGCTTGAAACTCTGAAATAAAGACTGAAATACATTAGTGCTCGTTCACTGGTATCCCCATTAACACAGTCCTCTGTGGCCCAGTGGTATTTCTCACGCCTAGAAAGCGAGAGGTTCCGGGTTCGAGACCGTGTATTTTTCGTCTTTATTTAGTTCTGTGCTCGCCAGTTTCTCCGAGCTTCTTTTTTTTAGATTTAAAATTTTGTTTGAAAAAATATAGTTTAAATGGTAGTTGGAATTCCAAATTAATTGTTCTCCGGATTGTTCTCTAATTATGATTATTTTTTATTATGCATGTTTATTGTAAGCGCCCTGAGACTCTTGGGAATGGCGCATCAAACACTTGGTGTGTGTGTGTGTGTGTGTGTGTGTGTATGTGTGTATGTATGTATGTATGTATGTATGTATGTATGTATGTATGTATGTATGTATGTATGTATGTATGTATGTATGTATTTAGAAAATGCGCAGCCATAAAGACTACAAGATATCACACATTCGAATAAAATTAAAGGGGATGACCCGATTTAAGTTTATAAAATTTTCATCTTGCTAGAATGGCTTTCACCCCAAAACCGCATCTGTAAAGTTTCGCGCCGACATTTCAACCTGTTTTTAAGTGAGAGATAAAAACGTGATTATGTAATCCCCATAGAGTACCGTGTAAAATTAATATTGGTCGACCATACTGGGGCATATTTTCGCTCATAACATCCAAACCAAACATCCTTTAGCTCTAAGATTTTACAAGATAAATGAGAAAAAATAGTAGCTTTCTCCTGATATCAAATTTTGACCACTTCCGGTAAAAATCTGGGGTCCCTGGGGACGAGGCTATGAGCGATCGGACCATGGATCTTTAAGCTATTAAATCGAGTTTGCTTGTGCGACTTTTGTAAAATCCACTCAAATGCCGCGATCGGTACAAACCTCACAAAAACACAGAAATATAAAGACACACATACATTCACAAAGTTATAATACCAAATATAAGAGAAAACAGTTTCACAGGCAATATTTAAACAGGGAATAAAAGACATTCAGTAGCAAAGCAACAGTATATCATTCCGTGACAAAGACGCCCTCGCAGTGGCGTAACGGGCCTACCCGCTCTGAGGGGGCAAATTTCCCGGTCTGGGGAAATTTTCCCTCTCAGGGGGGTCAAAAGGCCAATTTACCCGGTCAGAGGGCTAAAAAACGGCTGATTTAGCATGATTTTTGCAATTTTTTCCCCGGCCAAAGTCGTCAGGGGGGGCAACCTGCCCCCCTGGCCCCCCGCCTGTTACGCCACTGCGCCCTCGTTTTTTACAAAACCAAACACCATGCTGATTAGGGGGAATTAGGGTAAAAAAGCTGTAGATTAAACAAAAGTTTTCTCTATTCTGAACATTATGACCTCATTATCGGCAGGAATTAATATCAATTGGTATATCAATAACACCCTTTTAGTTCAATTTAGTTCATTTTATGGATAGGTAATTTTCTTAAAATGTTCTAAATTCTTTTCGGGAAGTTACCTACCCAGTTTTCCCCAGTTGACAATTTAAACAAAAAGAGTTGTAAAAATAATATCAAATTGTGTTATATTTGAACATTTGTTGGTGTTGGTGGTGGCGGCAGCGGCGGTGGAGGTGGTGGTAGTATGTAGCTAGCCTTGTCCAAGGCTGGCGGGCCCTAACTCACAAAATTTTGAAAAGGTTTGACACCTTTGGTAGTTAGTATGGACCCTCTACATCAATGCTATAGTAGGTAATACTATCAAATTGTGGTATCACTTTTTTCAATAGGGGCCAATTTAAGTTTACACAGAGATCAAATTTTGAAAATGCTCCAATCATGTTGAAATGTATGCCATATTGTCCGTCTAGTCATAAGGATTCCAAAAATGTATAGTTTGTACCATCTATGACCATTGCTTTGGGAGTTATTTAAAATTTTGACCCCTGTGTAAACTTAAATTGGCCCCTATTGAAAAAGTGATACCACAATTTGAGCGTACTACCTATCTAGCATTGATGTAGAGGGTCCATACTAACTACCAAAGGTGTTAAATTTTTTTCTGTAGGGGGGGGGGGGTAAACGAACTCCTTAAATAAGGCCCCTATGATATTCTGAAATGAAAGAGGAAAATTTGTTGTTGTTTTTTCAATTTTCCGATTTTAAAAGCAAATGTTTTTTTGAAAAACTTGGTTTTTCAAACCTTGCTTAACGAGTTTGATAAACCAAATTTTTCAATTTGAAAAAAATCAGGTTTATAGAATCGAAAGTCTAGATTTTGATAAACCTGTTTTATCGGTCGAAAAACTTTTTTTTTCCGATTTGAAAAACCAGGCTTATCGATTTGAAAAGCTAGGTTTTTTATGCATCTAATTTATCGATCGATTTTTTATGGAAATAATTTAAAGACCTTAGTTATCGAATTTTGTAAACCAAGTTTTCCGATTTGAAAAAAAAAACTGTTTATCGAATCAAAAAGTTAGATTTTTGATAAACCTAGTTTATCGGTCGAAAAACTTGGTTATAGCTGCCTTTGGCATGCACGTATTTTGCACAAAGAGAAAAAGGTGGTTTTGATTGATAAAACTAGTTTTTCGAATAAAAAAACAGGTTTATCGACTCGAAAACTAGGTTTATCGGCCGAGAAACCTGGTTTTCGAGGGAAAAACCAGGCTTTTTAAAAACCCTACGAGTTTGATAAGTCAAGTTTTCGAGAAAAAAAAAACAGGTTTATTGAATCGCTTATGAATCTGGCTTATTACTTGGTTTTTCGATCGAGGTTTTCAAAAACTTGCTTTGAAAAAAAAAATGGCTTACTGATTTGAACAGCTAGGTGTTTGATAAACCTATTCGATTTTAAAAACCAGCTTTATTGAATTAGGAAGCTACATTTCCTCTAATATTGGCATGCACGTATTTTTTCTTAAAGAGAAAAACGTGAAGGAGGCCTTGTTTTTTCGCCGATTAACGTTCGATTGATAAAACTGTTTTTTTTTTTCGAATCCAAAAACCAAGTTGATCAATTCGAAAAACCTAGTTTATCAGTCTAAAAGCCAGGTTTTTCAATCGACGAAAAATCAGGTTTTTCAAAAACTGCTTTTCGAGTATGATTAAATTGGTTTATGTATTTGAAAACTAGACTTATGGATTTGAAAAACCAGGTTTGCTGATTTGAAAAGCAAAGTTTTCAAAAAAAGATTAAGAAACATTTTTGACCGAAACACCTAGTTTATCGTTCGAAAAACAGCTTTTCGTCGAAAACCAATTTGTTTCACCTATTGTGCATACTACTTGTCATAGACGGCTCTACTACCAAGACATGTCTTAAATATGGTGCCATGACACAGGTTTTAAAGTATCATTTGAAATAACATTTTGACAAGACACAGAAAGGAAATTGAATAACACTCAGTACATCGAAAGATAAGTCTCACATTTATTTATGTACCTTCAAATTGAATCATTTGTTCTCCCACTTCTTTTCTTTTGTAAAATATACACAAAACATATATTCCATCCTAGTTCTAATACAAATTTCTAATAATATACTTTTGAAATGGTAATTTTGACATCCTGGGAGGAGTCAGATTTAAATGTATGCACAGACCTAATCCCCCCAAAAAAACTTTATTACCCTAAAAGCGCCCCAACTGATTAAAAGGTGTGTTTTTTTACTTGTCCACGGAGAGGCCTTGTTTTTTTGCACACATTATTAAACGTGTTTGATGATGCGTTATGTAGTTTGAATTGGCCCTTTTTTGAAGCGTGGATTTTTTTAAACACATTTTTGATGGACATGTTTTTTGATTGTTTATTTATTTTGTTCGGGGAGGAAATCATGTTTTCAAGGATACGTCTTGTTTTACTTGCATGTGGCTTTTGTTTTCCCGGCCTGTCCCGTGTATACAAGTAAAAAACACAGATGTTTCATTAAATAAGGACGCCTCAGTCATTTGGGATCCGAATTCAATGGGAGTTTGCTGTATTGAAAGTTAATAAACAATGTTTTTAAATATGGTATAAATAATTTGCATAAATGTTTTATTAAAGACCTGAAATTGGGGACGTTTTTAGGTAATTTTGGGAACGCCCTGTATAGGTTAACGAAATGAAATTCAGACGTTACACGCGTTTTCCATGGTCCTATCTATCATCTCTCTTCTCTCTCTTTTCTTCTTTTCTTTCTTTTCTTTCTCTCTCTCGTCTCTCTTTCTCTTTAAATAGTAAATAGTAATTTGCTAAAGAGTGAGTTCTTACATTAAGGGAGCTCTTCGGTGGTGCTATGAAAGTGGTCTCCTCTCACAGTTAGATGGTAGGAAGAAGAAGGACGTTATCCACAAGCATAATATGTATGTGCTCCCTAAAACCTACCCTTCATCTCTTAAGATAGAGACTACATTTTCAAGTTGTATATAAATGTTAAATAAAACTATTCTACATTGGATTAAGTAATACCATTGTAACAGCGCCATATGTGTATTGTTACAGGAGTAAATATTACCACAAGTTAATACAAACATTATTTTCAATAACAAGTACATGTAAGACAGGGGCACGCCGGGGTAAAATCATAGAGGGGCGAAACAATCATGGGGGGCGAAAACAGACCAATTAACTCATTTTGGTTAAAAAAAAAATAAATCCCGTAATTTTTGTTTCACCATTTATTGTTAAAACCCTGTTTTTCCTAAATTTTGAAAATCTCAGTGGGGCCGCCCCTTACCACCTGGCGCCGCCTCTGCATGTAGATACAACCTAGGTCAGCATGTGATCCTCTCAGAAATACAAATAAATACAAAGAATTTCAGATGTTCAATCGCATTAAACCGTAGGGTACATTTCGCTAAACCTAGTGAATTTCTTTCCCTCTCTCGTTCACGGAGTTAAATAAGACACCACATTTTTTAGTAGAAACTCCGTCTGAAAAGAATAAAAGTTGACTTATCACTCTTGAAACCTCACTCGTTTCAGAGTGAACGGTTCAAATTTCACTCTCATTTTAGAGTGAGATTTTACCACTCAACAACTTGTCGTCCTCATTACACTCTTTCACTCCTTTTCCACTCTTATACACTCGCTACATTAAAGCCATGGTATACTTCCAGTCGCGTCGAGCGATTTCTGCGCGTGAGCATGCGTAAACACTTGATCTTGGGTCAAAACCGGTATTGCGCACGCCAATCGCTCGCTGCGACTGGAAGTATATCATGAGGCTGAGAGAGTATAAAATATCAGGGGTGCAAAACGTTGTTCTTTCCTCGGAGGCAAAAGCATGTCACATGGACCACCACAAGACTTTCAACCATTCCTCGGAGCGGCGCTCCCAGCTCCCGCATTTTTTGCCCCCCTGGGATAAATGGTCATTGTGTCTGCTGGTCCAAGTGTGGAAACGTTAGTTTGTCAGACAATCAAAATTAAAACAAATCAAATAAAATAGATAACGCCTCTGCAAAATGGATTTTGACATCAATTTAAAAAAAAGGTAAAATAATTATGTTACCCTCGTATATAGAAAACTCTTAATCAAATTTGAGTAAACCTTATGCAATAGGAGTAAGGTTTATTCTACTTTGGCTAGAGTTAACTCAACTTACGAGAGTATACTGCCATTTTACTAATTATTTTTGATGAAAAACCATTACGGGTATAAGAATAAAAAGACCGACTTGATGAAGCGCTTACAAGAAACAAAATCCCATTTTAACCTGTAGCATAGAATCCCCGGTATTGATTTAAAATGATGAGATGACGATGGGAACAGTGGTGTAGCGGTAGAGTCTCAGGAACACAGCGTCCCCGTATCAAAAGTAAAAGAAGTAAATTATTATATAATTGAAAAACGATATTCCCTACTCCATCAGAATTTCACGACTGGAATTCTTCACGCTACGCTTCTGACTGGAAATGCATTTGGATCCTTCTTTGGTGTGCACGACAGATTTTTTTAAAAACCAAATATGTATATAACATAATAAGAAAAAGAGATTAACATTATTATGGTCTGTTGCGTCCGACGTTGTATATACATTTTTTGTAAAGTTTACAAAATATGTGCATATGAAATGGTCGCTTCTGAAAAAGATCGTCGCATGCATGAGAGATTAAGTATTCAAAAAAGTTCTATTTGACTAATTAAAAAATAGTCATGCAATCAGTTGGTGTTTTATCATTCATGGTTACTTCAATTGCTGGGAACATGTTTGCAATGCTGAAGGAAGAAACTTCCCATATTTTAAAACTAGTTTTAATCGATTACAAATATTTGTTATACCTCGAAATTTGACACTTAAAATGACAATAATGATTGGGACAATTTAATTGTCAATGGACAAATCAAATTGACTAAATTAAAGGACGACTTTAGACAAATGATTAGAATTAGTGGCAGCACAAAAAATTTGCATTTAGTTACAATTGGTCATTGCTAATTACTCAGGTGACGAATTTGTAATTAAAATGTCCCCAAATTTTCAAGTTGTAGGAAATATTTGCAATTATGAAATTTAATCCGAAAAATCTTTGAAAAACATTCATTTTTAATGCAAATACCTATAGAACTTTTTTGGATATAAAAAAATAATGTGCATGACTAATATTTAATTAGTCAAATAAGAACATTTTACTAATTAAATATTTTACGTGCAATATACAACCCACAGACAATGTACAAATGTATTCTAACACTTGCAGAAATAGTGGGAGAAGAAACCTATACAAAACAATTCTGAAATTTTAAAACTATCGGATACTATGAAAAACAGTGTCGAAAAAAAATTGGGCGAGTTGCATCTTCTTAACCAGTTAGTGGATTCCGCTAGAATTAAATATTGCATTTATTTCTTTAGTACCACTGCAAAGAAAAAAAGGACACAAAGAGAAATTATCATTAAAGAGCAAAGGCTACAGTGATGATAGAGGAAGAAGGGAGATAAAACGAGGAAGAACTGAATCAGATTTTTAAAATTTAGATGAAAAAATAGGTATTGCATATAAGAAGACGTGAAGAAACATCTATGTGAGTTTGGAAAAGTTGTAAAAACAAATTATAATACTTACTGTTTAGGTAGTAACCACAAAAGGTCTACGGTATTGATAGGTCAGTTATGTTATTCCTAGGCCCAATCGGCCCCTCCCGTATTATTGGCGGACCCTGAACATAGAAATTCGGACAAAAAAAGAGGGGAAGGAAGTCCCTTATTTGGGCCCCTACCCCCCCCTATTTCCTTCCTTCCTTTGTCGCCTTGCCAGGGTTCGGGAAATCCACGCACCCCTGCACCCCCCTCCAAATTATGAGCTTAACACACCGAGGTCCCGAATCCCGCGTCGAAATTTAAACGCTCGACCTCCCCTCAGTCATCCCATTATCTTCCGTCTCCCCTTCCACTCACCCGTTCCCAATCTCATTTCATTCTCTGCCTACCTCTCCCCTTCATTTGTCCGGGCGTACCCCTTCAGCGGTAATTTTTATCAGTGCGCTCTGGGAGTGCTAAGAAAAACGACGCGGTACCGCACCGGGAATGCGATTCAGGAGGAAACGAGGTCCGTGATCCTCGTCTGTGTACCTCTTCCTCGTCTGACGCCTCAACCACGATCAGTCCGAAGAAAATCAACGAGTGAATTAGTTGGAGAAAAGGGAAAAGTAAGCTGGTGGATGTTAGTGACTGATGAGGCGTTCATGTAGTAGAGGGAAAGTACCATAGGATTATGTATTTAAGAGAGGCATTTTAATGACTAACACAAATATGTGTTTCGTCATACAAACATCGATAAAACATCAAAACGTCTCTTCAATCATAACGGTAAATTCACCTTTACGGTTGCTGTTATTTAACGGTAGAATACCGGCAGCTGGGAGGATGGAGATTCCCGTTATTTTACCATTAAATAACAGAAATTTTTAACGTGTACTCCTCTAAAGCTAAAAAGAGTGGAATTTCCACTCTTCAATGAGTTAAATTAGGTACATAATTCGAGTTGATTATTGATAACAATATTTCATCTTTCGAAGTGAACATTCATGTCACGTTCATTTTTGGTGTGAAAATGTACACTCAAAAAGAAGACAACATCTTAATTTTGCGTGAAAACACCACTCAGATGGGAGTAGAAGTTACGTTTGATACAAATATTTCACTCCTTAGAAGTAAAACATTGCCTTCTTCACGCTCAAATTTGGAGTGAAATTTTCGCCACTCAAAAATCGAGGACAACCCATCTTAGTCCAAATGAACGTAATGTGAATTGTCACTTCGACAAAGCGTGAATATTATTGTATCAAAAAAGTCATTTTACTCCTTTTCAGGGTTCCTCACCTCAACGACGTGTTTGTCCCTCATTTAACTTTTTGCAAGAGTGGAAAATCATTCTTTTTTCATTAAGAGTTCCTCATAAATGATTAAAGATGGAATTTACAATTTTTGGATTGCCAAACTATATATAGGTGAAATTTTTAACTCAGGGAAGTGAAATTTTACTTCCAACAAGTGACAGTCCATTTCATTTTAGAGTGATTTTTTACTCTAGTAGAGATTGAAAACCTTTGTATAGAAGAGTAAATTTCACCTCCATTGGAGTGATATTTGTAGGCAATCCACGTGTAAATAATCACTCTATAGCATTTTATAATCATGATTAATAGTACACCAGAATATATATCCGCTTTGCCTTAACGAAATTGGTACGTGTTTTCTGTGAGTATGACAATGTTATCTGACTTTGCTCCTATATGTCTAGAAAGGGGCATACATTTTACTGCGTAGTAAAATAATCCAGAAAAGAAAATAACGACAAAGAGCTTGATAATCGATTTTCACATGTATCGCTGGGCTCCTTAAGATCGCGGACCCCCCCCCACCCCCCCCATTTATTGAATTAGAAATCGTTATGGTGATCATTTACAACTAAATCATTTGGAAGAAGATTGTAGTTATTTAAAAAAATCCCGGAGGTGAAGCGTTATGTGTAGGCTGTTAGAACCCCCCGAAAAGACGGAATGAGTGTCTCGGAAATAACAAGCAGGGTTCATACCCAAGTAATTCACTGTAGACAATTGTTCACTAAGACAGATTGCAGAACATACCTTCAAAACCCCCGAGGACATGTACTGCTGCTACACTGACTTTTTTTAAAAGGCTTTTGACAGTGTTAGCAAGAAGGATTCTGGAAAAAAAAAAAGGGGGGGCCAATAGGTTAACACCAATAACTCACTTATACACAGGAGTCTATGGGAAAATGGCAAATTTGAGCATGTTTCTTCACTTTAAAACTTCACAGAGGAAATACAACAAATCCCCACAGTACAAGTGAAATACAAAAAAACAAATTTTGAAATATGAGGACAGAAAAATTTAGTTACGAATCACCAAAACTCGCCCGACGTCAGCCCCGGGCAAACCCAAGATTCTCATAGTCGCCAAAGACTAGTAATTTGCAAAAAGCGAGGTGAAATGAGAACGCGGAGTGAAATTTCCTCCAAATTCACTGTCCAAAAATGCCGCTTAGTTTAGAAAAATACCAGTCTACCATGTCATCAGAAAATTTCTCACTTTTTAATATAATAGTGCATTTTCAGACATTTTAAAGCACCTTTC
>JAMKCH010030520.1:0-18743 GCA_023653785.1 Ophioderma brevispina
AACCAATATGGATCAATCCTACTAACAAAGTCAATACAGACATTTACGGTAGTAAATTATGATTTTCTTCTTCATTTGGAACCATATGATGCTGAAGTTAACATGATACGTTATAAATATGTACTCTATTTGTTCTTTATTCATTTCGAGTAATGATGTGTCCTATGGGCACCCAAAATTTGTCTTCGCGCTGGCCGCTTTACGCATGGGATTTTTAAGTCGATTTTTTGTAATTGTCTGACTTTTCAATGCGGTTCTTTTTATACCCAAAAAAATAAAAGTGGCCAAGCTGTTAATGAGTTAATTAGTGAGGGTGCTATGGGTAACGGAAGTCGGCTGAGAATATTTGTTAAAATCAAAGAACCATAGCCATTTTTTTGCTGATATATATGCACACATACATGTAAGTAAACAAGTATCATTAAAATAATTAATCATTCATGTGCTGAAAACAAACAATTTCATCGTGGACGTTGCTAAACTGTACACACTGTATGAGAAAATGACGTGTTTTCATCAGTCAAACTTGGAACGACTTAGATTGTAGTGCACTTATCAAATCGCCTTTGTTCTCCAAATAGTATGTGAAAAAAGGAATAGGCTTTATTCATTTTTAAAATGATTTTGAAATTATAGCATAAACTAAGAGGATTGCATTTTTGGGACACCCTGTATAGAATCGCCATCACTGCAAGTCAAATTGTTTATTTATATAAACTAATATACTTACTTTCCCCATTATATTAATATTATGTGACATTATCGCTGCTTTAAAATAAAACCATTAACTTTAATGGCTGGCTGACAATAGAAAACCTCTTTTTTATCGTCTAAGGTGTCGCGCCAATTTACACTACATTTATTACCAATTGTTTTTAGAATGCATTTTAAAGCTCGTTTTATTAACACTATTATTAACAAAGTCGCCTCATTTGAAGTCCTTATGTCAGCAAAATTTACAAATAGGAGGAGTGTTTATTTGCACATCAGCGTTTGTAAACTAGAGTTGTTTTGAAAACTGTTAAGGTGTTGATATTTTGAGCATTCTTTAACAAAGCCGTTAAAAAAAGCGCCAATAATAATTGTTAAACAACACCTTTATTAACGATTGTTTCTGGAAAGCAATTTAAACCTTGTTATTTCTGGCTTTAGAGATGCGTGTCTTGATTAGTTGCAGATTAAATACAAAACGTAAACTTATGTTCATAGTCTAAGTGGCTTTGCCTAAAATACAAATGCAATCTCTGTATACCCTCTATATTACGACGTTACACTTGGCGATTAACATAAAATCGACGTTACACCTGACATTAACCATAAAATCACCCGTACAACTTGGCTTTCTTGCCCCACGGATGGGTGCTTAAGGTCGATCAATGGCGTGTTTCAATGTTATTATTATTTTTAATATTATTATTATAGTGATAATTATTATTATAATTATTACTATTATATTGCTATTATGTACGTTGGGGCGAAATTAGCTTTTGTTATTCAGAACGGTCTTAGGGCGAAATATCCCTTTGTATTGCGGTTTATTCCGTTTTGGATAACAAATGATATGAATATTAATTTATGCAAATGAGGATAATCCACTGGAATAACAAAATATATCAATATTAATTTAAATAAGAAAATCACTCATTATAACCTAATGAATAATTAAAATTTCCACCAACATGCTTGTTCACGTTATTATTATTAATATTATTATCATTATTATTATCATCGTCATCATCATCATCATCATCATCATCATCATCATCACCGTTTTTACGTAATTTTCTTTGCCAAAAGGGTCCATATAATCGTTGCTAATAAATAAAATTGAAATTCGATAGTGGCGTGTGGGTAAGGTAAGTCCTTTAAGTTATGGGAAGGGGGTTTGAAACGGCTATATTGTGAAAAATTATATTTTGTCTAACGTATGGCCTAAATCTCACATCAAACACCACTTCAGAACTGTGTATTTTGCATCTGTTTCACTTCTAGATAATGATACATGATCCCCTGTCTAATTAAAAAAAATATGAGGTAGTTCATACATTTCACAATTCATACATTTTAATGTTGTGGAAACATTCCAATTATCTCAGGTTCAGATTTTGCCCTCATATGCCCTTGTACATTGATGCAATATTGCTTATTCTCCAGAGATGAAAATTGCAGACTATAAAACTCCATCCATTGCTGTTATTGGCTAAACCGAGTGATTTAAAGAGTGAGCTATGATCTCTAGATGCGACATTCCGGCTTTTAATATGTTTTCCAAACCGGGTTGTTTTAGCGACTGTTGCCTCCACAATGCAAAACAGTGCTTTAATATCTAAAAGAAAGTGCAGTCTTATGCCTTAAAACAAATTATGGTGATGTTTAAGCATATGTGTAATTAAAGAGAAACCCTACTTCCTATAACTTTGTTTTTACTCCCATGGGCATATGGTACAAACTGCCAGTTTTAATCAAGATAAGATAATATGTCAATCCGTGAGTAGAATTTTTTTCGTATGATTTTCTTTGCAGATTATCAGGTGTATGCGCCAAGCATGTATTTCACTCATTATTGAAATTACAACCATCTATTTCATTGCATAACAATAAATAGAACATATTTTCGACCGTCAAGCACGCAGATCGTTCATTTAGGCATGATTGCTTATGCATGTCATGAGAGTTTTGCAGCCATTGCGATAGTTCGTTGTTTATAATTTTTGAATTGTTTGATAGTCTTTCCTTTCCCCTTTTTTTTTATATCATTTGTTTTAATTTTTTATAAAATACAACTTTTTAGATACTTACATCATAATTTTTTGCGAAAAGGACCGATTTGTTTCTCAAAATTGAATAAACATATGTTCCAAAAACAAAACCATTTTCTTTAAGATTATTTTGCAATAACCAAATTGACACTTGTGTGCGTGTAATCAGGTGATCCAGCGGTTCTTCGAACTAATCTGAATCATCATATTCCGGCTGATAGAAAACAATTGTCACGTGCCTTCAATCCCTTCCATTACAGATCCGGGAAAAAATATGGGTCATGGCGGTAGAAGGTCCCAAAATCAGCTTTCGTAGTCACGTCATGTTTATCTCGACAAGTTGAACCCGTCAATACTTTGCCCACATCCTTTATAGTTTTCACTCTTGTTGGTGTTTCAACCATTCTACAGAGTACCATTTGACCTGTAGATATTCAAACGATTACGTCTTTAATCTTTGAACAGATGGTTATTTTTATTATAAATCAAAACCACGAAGAGCCCCAAATAACAACTTATTCAAACACAGATGTATTTAGTTTAAAAACCCGCGAAAATATAACATCGATCGGATTTCCGCATTATTCCGAAGGGTCATTGTTCGGAAAAACCCGTGATGGCGACGTGGTTTTCGAAGGGTTGGTTATTCTAAATTTGCAAGTAATTATAGTTTCAATTGGAATAGGGTCCATTATTTCGAAGTTATTTATCATGGAAGTTATTATTTAAATTAAGTCAAAGTGTTAGGTTGACGTTTGGGTTATGTTAAAGGTTCGGGTTGGCTTTAGGCTTATAGGTTAGGGTTAGGGTACGTTTGAGGTAAGGTTTAATATTTATGTAAAGGTTTAAGGTTGGGTTTAGGTTCAAGCTAGGGTTGGGATCCAGATTCAGATTTATTTCCTCTCAACACAATGCACCCAATAATATAATTATATGAAAATAGTCATAAAAATATTCAATTGAGATGAGGATACCATAAGAACGCAGGCGTGTTGACTATAGG
Organism: Ophioderma brevispina; assembly: GCA_023653785.1. Taxonomy (NCBI): domain Eukaryota; kingdom Metazoa; phylum Echinodermata; class Ophiuroidea; order Amphilepidida; family Ophiodermatidae; genus Ophioderma; species Ophioderma brevispina. Next base: position 3,763 of record JAMKCH010030520.1, read on the forward strand.
CAACTCGATAAGGCAACGTTTCTTGGTTACCAACTATTGATGATAGCAACAAATATTACACCTTATAAATATTCATGAGAATAATAGGCATAAGTGCTTCCATTTCATTGGTCAATCGCGCCGGACACAGTATGTAATTGACTATCAGTGAATTTGGGCTATTTCCCATGCGGTATTTTTTTACTACTTTCCACCATAGCACCGTACCCAGAGGCAGGTAGCATTTTGTCACACATTATAGTTATTACGGTTCTCCAAGGAAGAAGGAACTTGCTCCGTTGTTAACACCAACAACACAAAATGGCCGCTGCCCTAGTCTGTCAGTGTCTTTGACAACGACGACATTGTTTGCGTTAATACAAACTAAAGATGCACAAACCGCGCTTGTTGTCCGAAGGCTGTGAACATCTTTTCAGACTATACTGTACGGAAAAAGGAAGTTCCTCTCTGGAGCTGAAGCGCTAAATGGTGCCGACTTGGACGAGTTGTTGGTGTGATTTTACGCCGAGGTTCGCGAGGTCGTAAAGGATGGCGATATATGCAAAAAAGCTTACAGTCAACACGACATGGTCTCCAAAGGCACTTTGAAAATACCATTATCTCATAATATATTACGGTGGGGAGTTGTAATAACAAATACTACATGCTAGTCGGGGAAATAGTGCAAACTATTTCCCCCTCGGTTCTGGCTACAGGCCTACCCCCCCACCCTTCGGGTTCGGGTGTAGGCTTGTAGCCATACCCCCTCGGGAAAAAGGATTGCACTATTTCCCCTCAACCATGCAGTATTTGTAATACTATTCACTCTCTAATCAAGTACGGACCAAAAAAACTTATTGAGCTAAACAAACATAAAAAAACGAAAACAGAATTGAACAAAACATCCAATCAAACGTAACCAGGCAAAAAACGAAAGGACAGAACTTCCGGGGTAAGGGGTTAGGGTTATGATCCGGATACGACCTATGATATCGAAGACTGCAATTTTTTGATTTAAAAAAAAATACTTGCCCCTATCTTCATATCGGCCATAATGACCCTTATCTACAATTCAGGAATAAAAGCCCTTTGGAAAAACCGGTTACCATGCATAATTCGAATTACAATCCTTCAGAATGTCCCCTTGGAAACAAAGGATAGACACGATTTTGACAAAATCTAGTTAATGCAAATGCTATAATTATGTTTGCATAAAGTCTGATTTTGTCTCGGAGCTTTAATTTTTTCTTTTTCTATAACAATCGTATCAAACTTTGAAATGACTTGTTTTTAGGCCAAATGAGTTCCTGAATTTTCAAGGTCACGCTAGAGCTTTTCATGAATTCTTATGATACTCAATCTGTGGCTACTTCTGCCCAGTTCCTGCAAATGTTAACACTTGTAAGAAATATGACATACGTGCCATCAAGTGCAATAATTAGTATTTGTACCAATTCTTTAATCATGAAATGGATCTTGATGACTGTTATAATGTTTTGATGTCACAATACAAGTGTGATAAGAATTATCGGTTTAATGTTTCACAAAAGGAAAGCAATGCTGGTAACTTGGCTATTATGGAGTAACCATTACTTCATCTTCCAAAATAATTAACATCGTCTACTTTCACTCATGAAGAAAATGGACCCCCCACCGTTTCTACACTGCATATGTTTCTGTGCCTCACTGAACACTTTTTTCACCAGGATGAGTTCGAAAACTGGTTCTGTCCTCTCCCATCAAACATTGCCAACTTGATCCTATTCCTACTGTATTCTAAAGGAACATATAGATCTCGTACAACTCGTACCAAGATTGTAAATCTCTCTCTTGAAAACATCATTTTCTCTGCACCATTTAAGAATGCAGTTGTCAAGCCACTGCTAAAGAAGTCTACTCTTGATCCAGAAAATCTCAAAAACCTACGTCCTGTTTCCAATTACCTTTTGTATCCTAAGATTATTGAAAAAGTTGTCGCTTCCCGTCTTAATGATCATTTGGATACAAACAATCTAGGAGAGTAACAGTCCTGCTTATAAGAAATTTCATGGCACTGAGATGCACTTCTTAATTGCAAATGATATGTTAGGAAAATTGAATAAAACATGCTTTTTTCTTAATATACGTGGATTGATCTGCGCCTTTGACACCATTGATCACAATATTCTCTGTCGCGTCTTGAAGCAATTGGTGTCAGGGGTTCAGCTCTTCAATGGATATCTTCATATTTGGTCAAAAGACCAATCTGTTACATTGAAAATGACTTGTCATCTCTGTTTGATCTTCTTTTTGGAACACCACAAGGTCCTGTGCTAGGTCCTTTGTTTTCACCATTTTGTTTCTTCTGTTGTTAATATTGCTCGCTTCATGGCTTTGACGCCCACACATATCTGATGATACACCACTCTATTTGTCATTTAATGTAAATGAATCTGAGGCAAAGATTTAACTCGCAGCGGATTGACTTATTTGTATTCTGCTATCGTCATGGATGTCCCGCACAAATTAATTAAAGAGGATTAAAACTGAACTCCTTATTGTTTCTCAAACTCTCAAACAGATCCATAACAGACTATTAAGATTGCTCTTCAACCATACCTGCTTCTAACCACTGTTCGTATTTGGGAATACATCTTGATTCCACTTGTCATGGACAACTCAGATTAAAAAGTGTGCCAATATGCATATTTTCAATCAGAAACCTCAGTAGTATAAGAAAACTCTCTATCCAAGAAAACTGCAGAAATTCTATACATGCTTTTGTAACATCACTCTTGGACAACGGAAATGCCCGCTAAATGGTATAACTGAACAACCTCAAAAACTTCAGCTGTACAACTCTGCTGCACTTGTTTTAACAAGACTCGGAAAATATGCTCACATCACACCTATTCTCAAGTCTCTACTTGGTTACCTGTCCGTGAAAGCATTCATTACCACTTGCTTCTAGGGGGGGGGGTGACCTGTGAAAGGAATGAACAATATGGCACCCGCTTACTTAACTGATCTCCTTTTACCATATCTCCCTGCCGTTTTTCTAAGGTCAGCTGACAATCTTTACTCACAGTTCCACGTACCATGTCTTCACTTGGAGATCGTGCTTTTTCTGCTATCGCACCAAAACTTTGGAACTCTTTACCTGCTGCTCTTCGACAATCAAATTCTGTTCATCATTTCAAGTCTGGACTCAAAACATTCCTTTTAAAACTGCATATAATGACTAAAACGATTGTATTCTATTTTTGACATTTTTTTGTAGTTTTTACTGTTTAATATGTCACTCTTTCTGCTTCTTGTAAAGGTCAAACAATTTTGATAGTTGAAAATGTTTATTTCAGCCATCATTTGATTGTCCTACATGTATTTGTCCTAATTGTCTTGTTTTCTTATTGTTCCTGCGCCTTGGATTAGAATTTCGTTTTCCTAGATAAATGGCGCATTATAAGTGCTTATTATTATTATTATTATTATATCATATTTTGACACAACCCATGTCGTTTTAGGCATCATAATCTAGCGGTAGAATCCATAAAACCGTGCATTTGACCTTGCACAAGAGTCAGATTCCAAATCCTGATGATGCAACTTTGTTTACCTTGAGTATTTTGAGAAAGGGGGGAGACGATAATTTAACAGGGGTAACAAGTCATGTTAAATGTTTCATAATGATACAGGGTTAAAAAGTATATAGGCACATTTCCCTGGTACTATGGATTGACAATTTTAACATAATAGGCTTAAAAGGTTCAAGGTCATGGGGTAACATTTTTAGAATGCACAGATTCTGCTTAAAAGGGGCTCAAGTTTTTCACGCTATTGGATATTAAAGTAAAATACATGTTATTTATTTTGTTTGTGACTTCTGAAGTACAATTAATAAAGAGGAAATTAATGACAGGGCCCACAGGGTCAATGAGGGATCCGCACTCAAGCCTCTGCTAAATACATTTGAGCTGATTAACATAAAGTAAATGTATAATACCTGTTGTAACATTCCCATACGAACAATTTGAAACCAATTTGAAACAAATCGGATCATTAGAGATATTTACACCCATGATGACATTGGACATTTTTTGTCCTGTGGTACAAATACAAAGGTTGTAGATATAGCAGGCTATACCTCTTTAATCCTTAGGAGCAGAGGAACATGTGTATACCTTTTAGAAATAGCTGAAAAGACCAAATTAGCTAACGACTGTGATAAAGCAAAACTCTTGAGAAACAGAGTCAATAACCTGCGAAATAAACTGAAGGCTAATGATCTTCATCAGCAAATCAATGAGAATAAAGGTGATCCACGTAGGTTGTGGCAGACACTGAAATCTGTTTTACCTGGTAAATGTCATAGTGATATAACATCCTTGAAAACAGAAAAGGGTATGATAATTGACAAGTACATGGTTGCTAACACTTTAAATCATTTCTTCTCCACTGTAGGAGAAGATCTTGCCAATAAGTTTAGTTCATCAAATGATTTTCAACAATCTGCTATTCCTACATGTTCCAAGTACTTTAAAAATTTTTTACAAATTACCAATTGATAGTCTCAATCTCTTCAGACTTTAAACACCATGAAGGCAACTGTCTGGATGGTGTGAGTAGTCCGTTGTGGTTAAAAGCAGGGGCTGCTCTCTGGCTTCACCCCTGACCCCTCACTTGTTCAATCTTAGTCTGTCTGTGGGGAAGGTTCCTCAACAATGGAACACCAGCAGGGTTACACCTCTTTTCAAAGAGGGATCCAGATCTATCGGCATATATCATTCCCTTCCTGTGGTGATGACATTTTTGAAGACTGATCTATAACCACTTTATTCTTACCTAGGTGAAAACAACATCCTCTTCGTCCAACAATCTGGCTTCAGACCTAACACTCCACACTCTTACCACCACCGTGTGGATGTTACTGACTATATAATAAAAAGAATGATGCTGGCCTCTGTAGGATAGCATTTTATTGATCTGAAGAAATGCCTTCGATAATGTCATCCAGTCTATTCGCTCCACAAAACTCAACTGATTGGTATTGCAGATCTTGAGCTATATTGGTTTACCTTTCATATTTAAATAGATAAAAACAGCCACTAAAGTTGGTAATATTGTATCTGATGTTGACATGATTCAGTATGGAGTGCCTCACGGCCTCAATACTTGGCCTCTCTTATTCACACTTTATATAAAGGATCTTCCCATTGGTTTTTTTCTAATGAAACAAAAATCAATCTTTATGCTGATGATACACGATTTTTTGTTGCTTCAAACGATGCTCACAATATAAATACTCGGCGCTCAATTATGATCTATCTCAAATCGCATTATGGATAAAAAGAAATAAAACGCACTCTAATGCAAAAAAACCAAAGCAGTGTTGGTTGGCTCCAATCATACATAGTAAATCCCAATCTTTGTTTATCTTTGAATTGTGATCTTCTTGAAGTGTTTAAGTGTAATTTAGGCCGATACTGGATCAATCAATGCATTGGAACCTCACCTAAATCAAATTTGTTTAAATGTCTCAACATACATTGGTCTCTTCTCTACTTAAGAGTGGCTTTCAGTCAATGAATTGAACACAATTTACCGGCTCTCGTGCTTTCTAGATTAAATTACTGTGATGTGTTTGGGGCCATTCAATACACACTCCAGAACAGGGTAGAACGTCTTCAAAATCGTGCCGGGAGAGCTATCCTCAAAGTTCCTGTGCGCACGCCATCTTCGATTGTGAGGACCAAGCTCGGCTGGAAGTGATCTTAGACATGACCATTTATGTGTCATTGTCTTCAAATGCCTAGTTTACACTGGTTAGAAACACTCATACTTACAATACAAGGGGTAGCTCTCAAGGTAATATTGCTCTAAATTACAAACCTAGAACCGAAGCCGGAAGACGTTCTTTCCTGGCCAAAGCGTGGAATAATCTTCAAACAAATCTGAAATATCCCCTACCGACCAGCACTTAAGTTTTTAAAAATAGGTTTTTAAAAGACTCCAGATAAGGAGTGTTAAGATAAGGATAAGGACCTAGCCTAGTGCATTCGAGAGGATAATCGCACGCGACCGTATGAGTCAGTGCAGGCAGCCCGAGACCCGAAGGATCGAGGGCTGCCTGCACTGACCCATACGGTCAAGTGCAATTATCCTGTCGAATGCACTGAGGCGTGGTCCTTATCCGTCATATACTTTGAGAAAACAATAGTATCAAATCATTACATTAACATTAATAATTAACGTAATTTATCAAAATGTTGAGGTAGTTTTTAAAACTAACTGCCTGAATATGTATACTGCAATGAATATTAGGGCAAAGTGTAGTTGAAACACTTCTCAGAATCTAAATCTCAATTTTACTGATACTCACGAATGGTCAATGTAATAGGCTTACCTTCCCCTTAGTAACTGGATCTTAACATGCCAATGAATAAGATAAAGCTGTGAATGTCTATATAGCCTAGACCTACCGGTACTCCGGATCGTAAATCCTTGGATTCACGAAAACAGCGCACCGTTGAATTGCATGGAGGTACAGTTTACACCACACAAAGAGCAGAAATATTGAGCCGGAATATAGCGTTTAGCTGCGCTCCTGTTTGGCCATGAGCTTCGTCATATTGAATCCAGTGTAGATAACAACACCTAGAATTCGGTGTATTCATATTATAAATTTAATATAACACTCACCGTTGACTGCGTGCAGGTTAGATTGGAGAAATTGCAACCAGCATAACGAAACAATGCCAACGCTGGCTCCCAACGGACCTCGCGTTTGTACAACAAAGAAACTGTTGGAGAGACGTCAGTATGTCATGTCGGCCGCAGCAAGAGCCACTGAGTAAATAGGGTAAATATCCAGTATTAAGGCATTAGTACAAAAGATGGATGTTTCGGTGTCGGAAACCTAACAAAATGCACTTTTTAGATGTGTACTAATGTGTAGGGTTCTCTTTTTTTTTAGATATATATACCTACCAATATCGAACTTTATTGAGCAGGTCAAGTCATTACCTCTTTATTTCGCATCTGATGACTTGTTACCGGTATTTCATTAAAGAGACATGAGGAGATTTCCAGAGAGAAACGCCCTCATTCTTTTTTCGAACCCAGGTTTTTTGCATATATGTATTAGATCACACCTGAAGTGAATAAGCCGAATACGCCGTCTTTATGTAATAAGAAGATGATTCAGTAATTTCTGTCGTGCATGACAGAAATTCAAAGCATGGTTTCAGATTAGAATAGCAAGCAAGTTCAAAACAAGGTTTGCGATTTTCTCTCGTGCTTGTTTGTCCCATAAACCCTCGAAACGTTCTCGGAACGTGGTCTACAATTGATCAAGTGCAAATTGAGAGAAATTTATATCCTCAAAAACTTCTCCTTCTGTCACTTTAAGGTGGCCTCTTTTTCGCACACACTTCAGAATTCGACAATCTTTAGGCGTGTCATTGTATCACCTGTAACTGCCCCGTAAACAGTCATTCCATTGCACACTTTAGCAAGCACATGTTCATGACCTTTGTCGAATTGTAGCCCCTGTGTGATTAATGCTGTGAAAACCAATTCAAATTTAATATTGTTATTTTATTCGGCGCACGTTTCTTTCTGTAGGTCAGAACATTGACAAAATATCTGCAGGATGATTAGCGGGTTTTGAGGACAAAGAGGCTAATGATAGGCGTTTATACGAAGTGTTGAATGGGGTTCTTTATTTGACCGTTTGTAAAATGATCAGAATATAAAAGTATTGTTGTGTTGTTCTTAACAAGTAATTAATAGTCCTGCGGTATTATGACATTGCAAACGAGTCTGCATAAAATGTTTTGATGGTTACCAGGCAAAATTAACCTGCTTATTCCTACTCTTGATGATGCAACTTTGGCATCCTTGAGCATTTTGAGATAGGCAAAGCTGTTGAGAGTCTCATTTATTATAACAAAACCAGAATTAAAAAAAGCGACATACCTTTTGCAACTAATGTAGATTACATTTTCCACTAACTTCATCCTGGAAACATTCTGAAAAATGAGTTGGCATGTGTTGTATGCCACATTGTTATCCATGATCTCTAGTTTCGGAAGCACGTGTTATTTCATTCAGGTGGCCATGGTAACTGAGATATGCCTGTGATTGGGTAAACACGGGAACAAATAGAACTGCTTACCGCAAACTCGCACTTGCACCATACTCTGGTGGAAGATACATGGGTAAAATATGCATAGAACTATGAAGCCGATTTTTTTTTATATGGTTGCCATGTTAACCTGAAATCGACCAATCAGGTTAATTCAAACTTAAAATCTGGTTTCGTGGATGTGTTGATGTATTGTGTTTATTATCTGTAACAACATGCACGACCCTACAAGGTTTCGTTTCCTAGTTACGTTTGCATTGTATTGAAAGTTTGCGTATTTTTACGAAAAGAAATACAGAACGATAAACTTTCTGTTAAATTGAGGGCGCTACCCATACCATTTTTAAATGTTATTATTTTCAGTTGCATGCTGATTTATAAATTAATATTGAAAGAATTATAAAAAAAAAATCGACGCATTCGTCCTCTAATTTTTAAACAAATTTTACTGAACATTACAGTGTGAGAAACAATAAAATACACAGGGAATTCCACAACCTCCTATTTTTAATTACTTCGAATTGTGGCAAAACTTATCAACACAAATATGTTTTAGCTAAATTAATCTAGCCGAATTCTATTTTGTTAAAAGAATTTCACATGATACAATGAACTTATGTGTGCATAACTTTCGCATTTATTTTTCACACATTCCAACATCAAGCTGTTTTGACCATATTTCCCATCAAACTACAAAGCATGTAGTTAAAAATTTGATATACACAGACTTCTTAAATATTTAGCACTTTACTATTGGCTATTTTAAGCATCAAGCAAAAAACATTATTTCTGAATAGCTGATTGTTCATAAAGTGCGGACGGAATGTGATTTTCCACATTTAAAACTTAACAAAATAACCAGAAGCTTAAAAGATAAAACTGAATTATTTCGCATTACACCACTTTAACTTTAAAATAGCAGCATAAGAGTGTGACAAATTTAATTGCATGAATAGCATGGAAATTGTTATTAAGTGCAATGATTTTGCAAATTGACTTAGTACAAAATTTACATAATGAGAAGAAACACAATTATATCTGCTTTAATTTAAAATCGCAGAAGTTTGGGTAGGAAAAAAATCAAATTAGGTTTCCTAACTTTGACCCCTCACAGATTTAGTTCAAGCCAAGTAAAAGCATAATGTTGATACCGCCGAAGCGCATGGTCCGCAGCATCATTTGGCCAGAGAAGGATACACCGGGTGCCCCGAAGGAAAATAGGGCAACAAAACAAGGTTATTGTTTGGGCCATTAGCTTCGATTAGCCCTACGTTCCTAGCATCGGCTGATTATTTATGGATACGTATATGAAGCACAATGTAATCACTTTTCCTTATCCCTAGATACGGAAGCCTTTCTCCAAATAAACTCCGAACTGGAGATAACGCCTTCGTTACGGGAGATAACAAAGCTGAACCCCAAATAACGCGCCTTATCTAGGGTTAACATGAGCTGAACCCGAAATAAAACCCTCTATCTCGGGATAAGGTCTCTTATCTCGAGAGAAGGCACCCTTATCTCCAGTAAGAACGCCTATGAAACCCCAAATAACGCACCTTATTGGCGTTAAACTCCTTATGTAGGGTTAGCAAAGCTGGAAACCCCAAATACCAGCCTTTCTGGAGGATAACAAAGCTGAACCCCAAATAACCGTCCTTATCAAAGCTTAACAAAGAGTTCTAAGATAACAAAGCTGAATTCAAATAACAGGTCCTTATTTGAGAGATACTTCTCGTGTGTTAGATTATATATGGTTTTCGCGTGATTTTTTTCCGATGCACTGGCTCTGCAGATAATGCATGGGTCATCGCTAATCACGCGGTCACCACAAGTCACAACTTAGTAGCAACTATAAATAGAAATACCGTCAATAACTTGATATCGACTTACTGTCAAGTATCAAAGTAACAGTCTGCGCGTATATATATATACCTCTACGAACTTAGTACCTATAATCTATGGTGTCAGTCTGACTTAGATTATGGTGTTGAAAAAAATATTTTTATTCTTTCTTATTTTATTATAATATTATATAGAGTTGATTTTCACATTCGCAGGCCATTTCAAATAATGTGATTTGGTATTGTTCTTTCCGAAATGCGTACATCTAATTAAAGAGAACAAGCTTTTGTACTCTCAAAGGACGTACGTTCTGAACTTTAAATATTGGATCGTAGTTATAAAATCCTTATGTTCTAATTTTCTAAGTTCGAAAGGCCGTTCAGAAACTTTAGCTGCTAACGTAGATTGACGTCAGCGCGAGATTGTGGGCGCACCAGTAAACCGCACCGTTGCTTTAAAGCACGGCGTTTTCCACTCGCGCACAACGATGCATACCTGACGCGGGTTTAAAAGCTGAGTTCAATGTGTATGACAATCATGCACGGATGTGAGAAATGAGGACATATCATGTTGACATATAAAAGTAGGCCCATAAAGAATTGAGTTTACTTCAAGAAACCCAAATTCACAAATAAAATAGTTTTCAATGACAGAAATCAGTATGTTTGTCCATGCCTGTCTGCGTTGGTCTTTTACAGCTAAGACAGTGGGCTTGGACTGGTAGAAGAAATTCATATGAATTTATATGCAAATCGTCACTGATGGGTTTGTTTTGACAAAAGTAGTGAAGGGCAGTCCGAAAAAGTGTATCTTTCTCAATTTTCATTGACCCGTTTCATCACTAATGGGTTTGTTTTGAAAATTGCAAGGGGAGGTTTTTTTGGCCCGGAGGGAAAAATTAGCCACTCTAAGTGTCTTAGAGAGTCTGATCTTTCTCGAACTTCCAGATCATTTTCAAAACAAAACTAATCACAATGAATTGCGTCAAGGTGAATGAAGGGGCAAGTCGCGTACGTACTACAAGCTAAATTTTTTTTGGAAAGTATGGGTGCTAACAAAAGCATAAAACCAAAAGACCCAGAATCCCTTTGGGGAACATATTCGAAGACGTCTTCAAAATGGCCGCCAGTGCTGTGTGCTTGTGGATCTCGTTCAATACTGCGTCTTACATATCACGATTTCAACCACTTGTAACTATTTTTATCAAGTATGATAAGAAGCACCACTATTGAATTAAATGTGTGGTTGCGTACGTATCATTACACTAGAGGGCGCATGCCAAATGGCCGCCATGTGCGGTGAATGCTACTTCTGATCAAAATTGCCCAATTTGAGCTGCTTTTTGTAAGTAATTGATTGGGCCGGTAGTGAATTGTCACATACTACAAGCAGATTTTGATATTTTTGGAAAAAGCACGGGTGCTAACATAATAATCCAAAATATCCCGAATCCTTCGGGGATTCATATGGCTATTCTACAAAAATCGGTGCCATTCCAACTCCAGAAATTTAAAATTAAGTTGCTTCAAATCTGTTTATATTAATCGTTTTTATAAGTCAACATGTTGAAGATACTGGAGCAATAAACTTACGAACACCACGCTAGCATATTTGTATAGCAGACCATTGAATTTATGTACTTTTTTGTGTAATTTATCCGAGTGAACAACTATCCAATATAATTTTTACTTATAAGCGTCATTTCATCACAATTAAGTGGATGAAACATACAAAGAGCAGAAATATTTCCCCCCCCTTGGGGCATATTCTCTCTATATTCAACAGGCTATATTTGGCAAAGGTGAATATGGTTTAGGTTATACTACCTAAACGTACAGATGGTAATTTTTCAACTTTAGTTGGAAGTATTGTTCTTGATATTTGTACCTTTTCCGTAACTTGTATTTCGGTTATAATACAGCACAAAACTATCACGATTGCTGTAACAAAACAATTGGGATCTATCCATTCAAGGTAACTTGAAATGTTACCTTATTTAATGAATTACAAATTCGATTTTATAATTTTGATGCATGGCAATGGATAACGTTGTTCACACCATAGGTTTCTTAGAGATAATTTCAAGATCAAATCCGCCTCAAACACTCATGTGATAATTCATTGTACGTACTTCTGTATTTTCTTTATATTTTTCTTTTTTTAATTTTTTAAATGTTCACATATTATAGAAGTATTTTTTTACCATACAAATCGTCCAAACAGTTGACCAAATGTTCATTTCATCTAATTTGATTTCTAACATCTAATCTAAATATTAAAGATAGGTGTTTCTTAAGCATTCTAATGTGAAATTGCTATTATATTGCTTTTCTTTTGCTTCAAGTTGATTTTCCATGACAGTACTAATACGTTGTAGGCTATGATACAAAACAGGACGGTTTCTACAGGTTACACTTGTCCGATGACGTTGTTCACCATTTCATATCATGGGATATTGTGGGCACTTTAAACATCATACATCAACATTTGAAGAGCGGTAAGGTTATTTGCTGTTTCCACCACAAAAAAATTGAAATCGATATGATTGTAATGCGAAATATGAACAAAACAGAAGAAACACGTTATAAGAAACGCTTGTTCACAACGGCCTACAAGGACATAAAATCCAGTCACAGTTGATGTGTAATATTTTGTTTTTAATCCTGCTCTAATGATAATGTACGTTATGCATACTTGTAATATCTTCCTGTTTCTTCACTTAAGTAAAATACTGCAAATATTTCAAACAAAAATATTTTTAATTTTTTAATCAAGGTTAAGCTCATTAGTCAATTTTATTCACTGTGAAAATATTACTTGAAAAATGGGTTGGGTATCAGGGTTCCTTGAAACTTAGTCCTGTAACGTGTTTACTCATTCCATAATTCATTTACATTTAATCAATGTATAAAGAAGAAGAACAATCTTAGTTTTTTTAAATTAAATGAGTCTAGCATTTGGAGAACGAAGTTGATCCGTGTACAGCTGATTTTGAGACGTCGACCTCCACCATATAGCTGGTTATAAAAAAAACAACAATTTCAAGACACACGGTCATAGACTTTTCTTCCTTGATGTACAGACGGAATATTGAGATTAGACAAGATCTTGGAGCTTTTAAAAATTTGTTACCCCTGTAATTACCTTATTTTCACCTATTCTTTTTGCAGGATGTGACCCAGCAGCAATAAGGGTTATTGAATCCTAGCCCAACTAACATAAGAAGACAATCCAAACCTTATAAAACTGTATAAAATCTCTCGGATTTGTTTAGGCCTACGTCATTTTGGTTTTGATTGTGGATATTTTAAATTGTGTGAGGGGCCATTTGATTTCAGAGCATCCCATATTTGCATTTGTGTGAAAGCCTAACAGCCTACTAAGTTTGTTGCAGCAATTAAATATTGATTACAAATAGCCTATTGGTTTTACTATAGAACACATTTTCACGGACCATTTTTCACCTGCATCTTCACGAAATTCAGCCAAAAATATGTTATAGTCATGCTTGTAACATGACTCATTTTTCATCATATGATGATTAGGTCTGATAGTGTGAGTGGTAGGCTCGCGGCTGGACATCAGGATAGAGTCAAAATCTTGCATTATTGCTCCATATGCATTACTCCATAAAACGGAGCTTTAGTTTTACTTTACCCAAAATCAATATTCTTTTAATATTTACTGTAGTAAAATATTAAACTTATATTATCCAATTTTCTACTAAAGTCGACAAGTGAAAACATTTTGTGTGTCTCCTGCACCTTTTTAGCGTTTAATACTTACTAGTGTTATGACGTCTCGAGACGTCTTAAGGTCAGAAATACCTTTCAAACACAAATTAAATGGGCCTTGTGCACCAAATGATCTAAATTATATATAAAAAACGTAAAATTACAAAATTTTAATGATCTTTACTTGATTTCGTTACAAGAATTTGGATGCCAAAACAAAATTACATATTAATTACAAATTTAAGATTATTATACTATTAAAGAGTTCTAGTTCCTATGTTGACGGCGTTGCAGTTCAACGATGATATGTCCTCACAGCGAAGAACCAAAAATGGAAGTGATGCAAAGTTCAGAATATAACTCTTCAGGTAGTATATTTCCTGGGACTTCTCAGTACTGAAGCTAACTTTTTGTCCAGCCAGTCCACGGAAGACGTCAAGGTTAAATTAAGTCCCTCGACGACATAATCCACAGTATATCAGTATAAAGAATAATTCACCACGATTTCTATCTGTCCACCCATTGGATCTAATTTCGCATTCCAGCCACTTCTTTTGGCTCAAGACGGAACAGTAGTAACTATACAGCACTCTGATCCATGGAATTATCCTGGCACTAGCGTACTTACATGTCTGACTCCTTAATTGCAGAGTAAAACTAGCATCTTCTAGATTGTTACTAGTGGATGCTGGCAGAGAGTCCTTCCCGTGATAGTATTTAACTACTCAACAGATAGCTTCCCCTTTCTAACATATCCTACATCATTCTCTGCATAAACCATAATAAACACTAGATTACCAATCGGAATCATCACCCGAATTACATCACTTCATATAATAACTTTGTGGGGGAATTCCCTATCTCTGATGTTATGGCGGATACAATGTTTGATCTCAAAAACATAAACAAGTTTTCTAAGTTTAGCATCCTGGGGAATTCCCAACCCTCTATGGTGAAATCTAAACAGGTGCACTTAGACAAAAAAACAAAACTCTTGGGAAATGAACCCTTTTCTCTCTTTATAGTAAACAAAAGTGCTTTCCGTGAGAAAGAGAAAGAAATTCGTTTCTCAAATAAAATTGAGAAAAATAATATTTTTAAAGTTTAATCAGAAAAATGTGAGGCCATATAACACTAGAAAGTACCAATGGCATGTGAATAGGAAATACGTATCCGGACTAAGTAGATTTGGAGCTAGTTTGTAGTTTCAGTTTAATGGGGGGCCTTATAAATGGGACCTCGCGAGAAGCGCGCACCATGATTTTATTATGGCAAATGTTAAAAAAACGTTGATAAAGATC
>JAMKCH010030521.1:0-17415 GCA_023653785.1 Ophioderma brevispina
TTTGGGCCCGTCTATGTGTTTAAAGACCTAAATTATATTCTGGAATCTGTAAATACAATTAATCTTTGTATTGTAATTTATCTTAAAGTAGAAAATGAGTCCAATCTTGGGATTCCATTTTCAAAAATCAATCTTCCATTCTATGGAACTAAATGTTGAATAAAAATTGTGATGGGGGGAGACCAGATGTGATAATAAGCTTGGTTTGGATTGAACCAGCATGCAAATTGATAAGAAAAACATGGTTTATAGATATGGCTTTGATAATTTGGTCATTGGCAACGCTGAATTGGGACTTTTCTAGTGTTTTAAAGATTTATAATTATATTTGGAATTGAAACGAATTATTGATATAACTAAAGTTGTCACGAAATTTTAAGGAATAATGTGATTGGCAAGAATTTCCTGAGTTAAACTACCTTTCTGTGTTAAACTACCTTTGATTGGTGTGAAAGAACAACACATTTTGATTCTACTGGACAAACGGGTTCGCATGTTCACTACTGCGGGCGAATGAACTTTACATCTTAACTACCGTGACTCTGTTAGCGTGATAACTATTTCAAATTGAACTGTGAACTCTAGAACACGCAGAACTATATAGTCGGTAAACCAAGAGGGTAAAGGTAAAACTCTAAAAGTTGAACATAAAAACCTCGCCACTATATCGTCAAGGTATGTACAATTCTTTTAAAGGCTTTGCCCTTGGAGTCGCCTGAATGAAATTAGTTAACCTGACTGTTAAAGTTAAACCCTTAAATTCCATCTTTTGAAATGAGTAGAACCAAAGTATTGTATAGTCAACAATTACTGTTAAGTGGATGGCATAAGATGTTGCTTGTCAGGATTAATTATGGAAAAAATGCAAATAAGTTGTTTAGGCACTTTAAGATAATTGGCTCAAATAAGTGTATTGAAGGTTTATGATCTGAATTGCTCAAAGGAAATAAATTAGATTTTTAAAATTATTTGCAAGATAAAAATTTTGGGGTTTTGTGTCCCCGTAGTACTTTTCGTGATGTCTTAGTATCCTTGAACGCATTTTATTGACAAACTCGGACAGATCCAATATGCTATAACCGTTGCTTTGAAGCTCGTGACCCTGTTTTTGGGCAACGTGAAATTGTTTTTATGTCAAAAGCATCAGAATTAAGTTAGTGCTGAGCGGTTTGCACGGGATAGTGAGTAACCAAACTTTTGAAACAGAAACCGGTCTCAAGATGTGGGTGAGATGAATGGAACAAAGGATTCTCTGAGTCTGATGACTAACTAAGCGTAGTTGGGAACAAGGAAAAACTTCAACAGCTAAGGCATGGGATCTAATAAAGACCCCCAAAAAAGTAACGAAGCATGTAACTTACCCCCATAGGTTAAAAACCATGGTCTTTGACACGAAAACATAAAATTTATCAATAGTTCGTTTCTTCGGTAAATTTGTACCCTGCTTGTCCAATTGCGATCATATTGCCAACACATACCTATTATAAGAAAATCTCTCCCTTTTTAAAAGTTGCAAAAAAGGTTATAGCCATATTGAATTGCATCAGTGGAAAGACCAGTGATTGGTCTGTCCGTCCGCATGGCCTGCTCTTGATGCATGGTTGTATTGTAACCTTGAATAATGTCTTCAGTTGAACTTTGAAAATGTGACACATTTTTTTTTTTTTTAATGAATATTGTTTTGGCGATATTGATCACAAGTGGAGCAAAGAAAGGTGTCAAAATTTGCAGAACAAAAAAGACTATTGATTATCATTTTATGTTTTTTTGCATTAGAGCAATGGTTTGTAACTTATGGGTGGTTATTTAGACATGCCTTGCGTTACTTTTTGGGGGTCTTTTAGATGCGTCCCTGAGTCAGAGATCCAACTGTAGATGCTCATGAATCAGTTGGCTCAGGAGTTCTGGGGCCTCCCCATAGTATATACGGCTGAAAGAGTGCAAGAGCCCAACAGTCCGGGGCTCCAAGCCGCAGGAAGGGCAACGATGCGGAAGGTTACGTCTCGAATTGCATGCAGCCGGCACAGCAAGGTGAGAGTTGCCAATTCAAGCACAATTAGCATATTCCAAATTCATAGTATAAACCATACATTAATTTCACCCATATCCAGGCGTACACAGTGATTAGAGGAATATCGTAATCATGCAATTATTCAAGCTATGTGTCAATTTGCTTTGAAGGACTCTGATAAAAATCTTTGCCATTATTGAAACGTGTAATGACTAAAATGGAATATCCATTTTTGTTATGCAAACGAGATAACAATGTATGTAAGCCACTTTCAACAATGATCTCTAATGATTCCTACATAAGCTTTGACCTGAAATTCAGAAACAGCTTCGATGGATTTAAACCTAAGGCCGTAATTAGTGGTTCTTTTGAGAACTACATCAAAAATGTCGATGCGGTTGTCGATATTTTGCCCCCCCCCCCCCCCCCGCCCCGAACACGATTTTAGAATTTTGTATGGATCCTTTCACTAGATGTTTTATTTCCAAAGGAAATATCTAAATTTTAAACATGTTTTGTATTGTCCGTCTGCTATCTGGCCGATGACCGTGTTATCCAAAGAAGGTTACTATATAATAGGAGCAAAACGTTACGTAATCTTTAGAAATTCACCGTCTCGCATGTTTTGTCGACAACAAAGAAAACCTATAGTACCAACATATAAATCAATGGCGCCGCCTCCGCTTCTTCACATACTGTGGTGCCGCTTTGCTATATCAACTAATCGGTAGTGATACCAATTAATGTATGTGTTAGAGGTGTAAAAATAGTGACCTGGACAATTGTGCTCTAGATATTCTTTTTCTCATAATGCAATGCGCGCTAGGTGAAAGAATGTATTCTTGAGGCGGTTTATTAAATAAAGACACTGATGTGTCATTTCATTCTTTGTGTGGCCATAGGTAAGACAAAATTTAACCCCCAATAGCACCCAACATCCAACAACTGTAATTTGGGCGGATTGTTTGTATCGATTGACATTATGTGTGTATACAACACCCAAACTGATATTATTCAGTCAATATTCAAAATGTCTGCGCACAGCACGGACGACTGGTTTTGAATGCGTTTCACCCCTTGGCATTATCTCTTCTTGGCAGCGTCATCGTCAGATTGGATATTTGGTCACTCGACCAGCTGACGATCAGCTGTGCGGTAAATAGTTTACGTGTAGTCTAAGCCCGCTTTGTTTGAAAGCTTCGTGGGCTGCACGAGGAGTTTTTCAAGAATATACGTCGTTACGGGACACCTTTAGCAATGCTCAATTCTGGCTACAATGTAGAATGATTGTATAAATACGTTTATATATTTTTAAATTATAACCTGGGCAGCAGGGTTTTTCCCCCTGAAAAATATTGGCTGTGAGAGGCCCTAGAATTTGAAAATTGGTTTGTAGAAATTGGTATTATAAGGTAACTTAATCAAGAGCATAGTTCAATCAAAGTCAACTTCGTGGTGAAATGGTTAAGACTTATTAATTCGTTTGGTTTCTAAAATTTATATTCCAGTCTACCACACTTTGATTTGCTACTGGGCCTTTTTTTTTAACTTCCTTTGCTTTGTCAAGATTTCCTTCCTGAGTTAAACCTCCCTTCTGGTGTTAAACTTACCTTTGATTTGGTGAAAGAACAACACATTTTGATTCTACTGTACAACGGGTTTCGCCATGTTTCACTACTGTGGTGATGAACTTTATTAATCTAACTACCGTGACTCTTTTAGCGTGATAACTATTTCAACTTGAATGGTGCGTGAACTCTAGAACACGCAGAACTATATAGTCGGTAAACCATAGAGGTAAAGTATAACTCTAAAATTGAACATAAAAACCTCGCACTATAATCGTCAGGTATGTGTACATCTTTTAAAGGTTTTCCCTTGAGTCGCCTGAAATAGTTTTACTGGACTGTAAAAGTTCACCTAAATTCCATCTTTGAATGAGTAGAACCAATTATTGTATATTCAACAATTACTGTAAGTGGATGCATAAGATGTTGCTTGTCAGGATAATTATTGGAAAATGCCCAATAAGTCTGGTTTAGGCCACTTTAGATAATTGAGCTCAAATAAGGTATTGAAGGATGTAATTATCTGAATTTGCTCAAAGGAAATAAATTATATTTTAAAATGATTTTTGCAAGATAAAACATGTGTCCGGAGTACTTTTCGTGATGTCTTAGTATCCTGAACGCATTTTATTGACAAACTCGCCACAAGATCCAATTATGCTATAACCGTTGCTTTGAAGCTCGCGCACCTGTTTTGTGCAAGTGAACATGATTTTTATGTCAAAAGCAGCAGCAATTAAGTTAGTGCTGATTGGTTTTCACCGGGATAGTGATTAACCACTTTTTGAAACAGAACCGCGTCTCCAGATGTGGGTAGATGATGGAACAGAGGCGCTCTGAGTCTGATGACCTAACTAAGCTAGTGGGGAACAAGCCGTCAATAGCTAAGGCATGGATCTAATAATCGTCTGAGGTCAGGATCCAACTGTAGATGCTCTGACGCAGTTGGCTCAGAGTTCTGGCGACTCTCAATGGGTATATATACGCTAGAAGAGTGCAAGAGCTCCAACATTCCTGCGGGCGCCCAGAGGTTGTGACCTAAGTAAGAATGTGGGTTTTATCGATAATGTCTCACTCAGGAAGAGCAACAATGCGGACGATACGTCTCCGAATTGCATCCAGCCTATACAGCAAGATGGTAGTTACTTTATTTCATATACATTTGCTGCTATCGGGCTTATTGTAGAATTGTATGTTTTGGCCGCCATTTTTGGAAATTTCAGTCATGTAAGGATTTTGAGAGCGACATAGATTGATTATTTGGTCCAGCACACCTTTCGTAACGAAAATATTTACTGATATAGTTCTGATTTCGATTATTATGGCGATCACTTTGGACTCCATATGGGTATCTTGAAAAAGCCACGGCGCAGACTTCGGCAGCAATGTATTTTTAAATGTGCATTGAACCACCCTGTCACAGCTACTGCGCTTTTCGTATAATAAATCTCCTCTCCTCGGCTACCGGGCTACCTGTAACGACATCAGTCAAATTTTATCAAAATTTCTAAAAACAACTTTTCTTTTTTTATATACCAATAGCAGCGCTGAGCCAGCCACATCCTCCCCTTGCTTCGACGCATTTCTTGTTCGGTCGCCATGAACTCACTCCGGTCAGGTTACCAACCCCTACACTACAGAGTACATGGTTACGAACGGTACACGAATTCAATAGTAAATAAACTGCTCCTAGATTTGAATTGTTCAGACCCTTTATTTATATTCCCCAAGCCCAAAAGAAACAATATGAAAGTCATATATGTCTAGACATGAATGATACGATCATATCTCGTTGCTTATCTCATTCTCAACTTCAGAACTCAAGTTACCGTCCCAGGTTTACGGTCCATCTGTTTAGTTTTTAAATCGCTGTTTGTAACCAATATCCCAACAACAGTTATACAAATAAGTAAAATGCTGGATGATTCACTGAACGTGTAATTAGTCGAAATTGAACTTTAAGGTAGGGAATCATTCGGCGAAAGTATACAAGTACGAATCACAATTCAACACAGAAGGATTAATGAGCTGATACCAGGCTGGTGACATAAGTAGTCTCATATTATGCGCCGTTGTTTTAATATGCCGCTGGTGGGCGCTACGCTCAATTCCGTTTCTCCTCATTAATACGCTCAAAGGCTAGACCACCTGTCCTTTACTGGTTTCAGGAGATTTCTCCAGATAAGGAAAAAATTTGAAAATACTGTCTAAAAAAGGTGCACATAGCAATTGAGAACTTTTCTTGATCGTTCATATACTATCAGTTAGAAATTCACCCCACTATCCTTAAGAGCGTACTTGCCAATGCAATAATTGTTTGTTGTTCGAAACTATGATTCGTGTTTTATAGGGTTCCCGATGGCACGGAAAAACGAATTTGTAGGGGAAATGTCTTGGGAAGATCTTCTGAGCCGCGTAACCAAGTACAAAGATACAAAATGGCACTAAGAAAATCAAAAACGAAAAACGAAAAAAATAGAAAAGTTTTGTTTAATTTATACAAAGAATATATTAATTAAGCCATAATTTAAGTACCAGATTTAGTGACCAGCATATATGCAATGGAGGTGGCATTATAGGTTTTGCACTGACGTTGCAGAAAAAACGCCCATCTAACAACCCAAGGATTAAAATCGTTTTAATTTTAAGAACGAATAACCGTGTAACTTTTCTAGGAGTAAATGAAGGCATCCGCGTTTGGGGACGGGGTGGCTGATGTAATCCCCAATTGATGTAAGTTTTTCTGCTTGAAGAAAAAACAGTGTATGGGCTTGACGCTTACTATGTAGATCAGAAAAATCATTTCCTTTCACTTCATGTCAAGAAAATCTGATAAAAATTCACGTGTTACAATGTTTTGGCCAAAAAACGACAAATCGTGCTTTATTCCATGAAGTATCAGTTTATCCGACAAATTTGATACTGCATCAAATGTTTCGTTAGCAAACACGAACAAACACAATCCCATTTCCCTTGCGAATTGTTTACAAAATACGTTTGGGTTAATATAGACTCCTAAATAACATGCTTTTTACGGGACTGAGACAGGAGTCATGTTAGTAACTGTAGTAATGTTTACAATTGAAACTATTCGGCCATACCCGTGGCCAATTACCTTGCCAGGAATGCGTCTCGTGCCGGTGACCTTCAATTATTGCGTTCTGGGTAAATTGACAGAAGGCTCACCATCAATTGAAGTAAACAGAACCTGTGTGTATGATAGCTGTCTCCATTCATTTAATGTGCTGTCAGCTTGTTAAGAAATACCGTAAAATTAACATTGAGTAGGAACAGAACTTTTTCAATCTTATTTTTCAAACAATATTGACTGAAGATGCTCTACTTCAATATTGTCCAATCATATGCCTTTTACTTACGTCTTTACATTAAAAACATTACTCCAGGCAAAGTTAAAAATCGAATGCCTTTGAGAGCCGTGAAACAAACAACATTACTTTGCAGGGAACGCCGTAAATAAGAGGAGAAAGGCCAAGAAAAACGTTTTGTCCACAAGCTGCGCGCATTGTGTTAAAATGTCTTTTAAGCGCATATTGGTTTAGGTTTTTAATCACCTTGAATGATTTAAAAAAAACAGGAAAAAATGAAAAGAGTGGGTCAAAAAATAAAAAGAAAAGAATAAAACCCGCTAGTTCGCATAAGCATTTTCACATTGCTTCTGAGACAAGCTTTTTTTTTTTGTTTCGTATAGAGGCGCGTAAATTTGGAAATCAAGAAAACATAGTGTTAGAATGTTACACGAACGGATTGCTTTGTTAAAGGGATTTAAAAATATGTAGTTTGTCTAGAAGGAATAACCCCCCGCAGCCGCGCGCAAGTGGACTGTAAGCTGCTATTAACTAAAACGGGGATCCGTCGGCCTCATGACAGTCCACGGTAAGGGTATTTAGCCGCTGACTTTTTTCAGTGTGTAGACTTATGGACCCCATCTTTTTCACATTCATGCGGGGACAATTGACTATTAATATAAAAGATACAAATACATATGTGAATCTTAAAAAGGAATTTTTTATGGGAATTAAAAAAGCACGTTTTGGAAAAAATAAAGATTTGATGACGTCACGGCATGATTGGTTTATTATGTTTGTTCGGGGGACCCATCAGGTAAAAATGACGTACGTATCCCTACATGGAAAAAAACAAACCGATTATGGTTCAGCGTACGTCGGTTTTAATCAGTAGGGAAAAGGTAAATTTTGTAATGTTTAAAAAACATAAACGGTTCTTTGGAAAAAATATGCACTGGGCAGAGGGCCATGTACAGAACTTGATTTAACATAGTCGGATTTATATATATCGGTTTCAGCACCCGAAGAGCAAAATGATACCTGATACCTGCCACGTTACCTGGTACCCCTGACACGTGACACCAAACTTTCATCTCGTTCCCGTTTATACTACAATACGGCAAACAGCAAGCATTCTGTATCTCCGTTGTCCCAGCGTAATCGATCAAGATGGGAGACTATACTTTAGTAAAGACTAGTTTCAGGGGGGGGTGGTAGTAAACGATATGCTCGATTTGGGTCTTTGGATTTCCAAACGGTAATTTGGGGAACTGCTACGGTTCCTTACTAGGGCAGTCCTCGGTCCCAGTGACATTAACAAATCATCTCTTCAACCTTTGTTCAAAGATCTTAGTAACATCATGATCAAATTAGAAAAAATAAATTGCTTCAAAATCCGTCGGGGTATTGTATTAACCCCGCTGCAGAAAATAGTTATTTCCCAATAACGGTCATTTAGATTTAAATATTCGTGACCCAGCCTGTCTTTCGTCATTCTGTGTGTAACCGTTTTGATATGCGTAAGAGAGCCTCCTACCGTTAAGTCTTTGAAACAGACTAGCAACCTGGAAGTTGATTCCGTTTTGAATTGCTGTTGCTGTTAGGTTGGCATGTCTACCCCCCGACGAGTTTCAATGCATTTGAAGCCGTAGTAAAGACCCTTTCGAACCTAACCGAACACCTATAGATAATATCTTACACTCTTCTACCGAAACCGCTGTTAGCTCAATCGGTTAGAGCGTCGTTCATGTAATTCGAAGGTCGACGGTTCGAATGCCGGCTAAGCGCACATTGTTTTTTTTTTTTCAACCTATCGTGCGCTGGCCATCTCCAGGGAAGATTAGTAAATTATCTATTTTCAATGCAGTCCAAGTCATGGTGGTACTTTTCAATGACGTAATCCAGCATCGGTAAGCTATTCTCTTACAATTGTTTTCAACATGTTCAACATCAACTCAATGACAAAATAATGCTCCTTAGGATAGCCATGAAACAGTAATGCGTGTATGTCACGCATGAATTTGAACTTTAACCTTGCATGCAATAACATGGTGTTCCGAATTTGACACCTCAACTTGGTTTACATCCAGATGTCAGGTGATGAATTTCAGCGGTGCTTTAATTTGGTTTTGTATTGAATGTACACAAAAACCTCCAGAAACTTCCCCTGCAAAAGTAAATCTCTATCAAACATAATACCCTGAACATACGCGCCATGGATACAGAGCTAATGTCCTTGTAGCCATGCGCTCCGATACACTCTAATATCAAAAAACAGCCCTATTATAATATAGTACCCCCAAAAACCCATTGCCACTCCTGGGTTCCGATCTCTGGTTACAGGGGTATGCCATCCCGCGTTAAAACATTTTTAAAATTAAAACCTGACTTCAAGTGGTGTTAATTTTTTTCTTTCATTGGTTGCATAAGATCCGAAATTATACTATTTTGCAACGGGGTTTTGATGGTAAATTAAAATTTTAACAATGTGACAACCTTACATGGTCATTGGGGCTTACAAATCTTGCCCAGGAAGCTGAGACGGAGCAATTACCAAAGTAATTTTCCGTGTCTGTATGATGAGCCTCAAGGAATTATTTTGAACTGTAATTCTGAATTTTTTTATCCCAGGAGGATCTTAACATAAACCTTAATAAATCAAAACGTACATTATAATAGTCTGATTCACTCAACGTTTGCTGTGCGCGAACAAATACTTTTTCCGAATATTTAAAAAAAGACAATACAATCAAATAGTGTGGTTGGGTATGTCAATGAAACAGTTCCCGTAAGATTTTTGTGCTTAAAATTAATTTTCTTGACTGTTTTTTATTCAATAGGGACAGACCTGTCAGAAAATGATGGGCGTGCAAATTTTCGAGACAGCGCCACCTTCTTCAAGAGGGGATGTTACTACAGGAAATTTTAAATCGAGTCAAATTGTGTGTTTAATGACCTAAACCTGTCGTATCATATTAAGGAGTAGAAAAAGTATTTCTGGTTCCGAACTTTAGTTAAAGCACATAGCCCATAATGGTTCAAGGTCATCCTGGCGAAGATTACATATGCTCAGAATCTTGTTGAAATCGTGATAAGTTGTATTACGTATCCAGACTCCAAAAATGTATTATTTACAGTGTGGGCATTTGTTGGTAATTACCTAGCAAATGTCGTAAGGGTCTACATGGTCACGGGTCAACAAAAACATCCCTGGATGTCGCAATGGTGATATCACCGAATCAGTTAAAATACATTCTGTTTCAGTATGGAAGGCAAGGAATCAATTGACACCACTTAACACATCGGAGCATTTACCCACAGGGTCACCTTGAATCATTGTGGGGCTCTATACCGCTCTATCTAAAAGTTGGAAATAGGCAAATTTATTCCTTTTCTAATCCTTATAAGGAGACGAAACGTGTTAATGTAATTAAACTTAAGGGACCAAGGGGTTTTCACTCCCGTGGTGCCAAAAGGGGGGGGGGGTTCGATGGGACCCCCCTAAGGAAACCACTTTCCGATTTTGGGAATTTTTGCATGAAATGTATACCAAATGTGAAGGGCATAAGACAACCCCAAATCAGCAACAAAAAAATGAAATTGTTATTTTGGACTGCAATTAAGGGCCAAAAACATTGTTTCAAAACACGCGAAAATTGGGAACAAAGACGGAAAATTCAAAGACCTGCGCTTACAAACAAAACTTTTGAACTTATTTTATGTTGAGATCTATTCTAGAAGTCCCAAATTACATATATTACACAAAACTAGCAGTTTTAGGGAATCCTTATTTTTTACGGGTGTTGCAAATGCATGTCATTTCCATAGAGTTTTACATTAACGGTTTGGCAACATCCATGATGAAATTGTTTGTTTTCAGCACATAATGGGGTTTTATTTTTTTTCATGTTACTAATATGTTTACTACGTTACATGTATGTGGACTTATATCACAAAAAAAAATTGCTTGGTTCTTGGTTTCTTATTTCTATTTTTAAAAATATTTTTACTGAAATTACCTATTCCGTTAGTGCTCAAGGGGGGGGGGGTTCCATGGACCCCCACTAATTAACTCATTAACGGCTTGTCCTTTTAATTATTTGGTATGAAAAGAAGCGCATTAAAGTAGAGAATTACAAAAAATTTTCGGCCGGCAAAAATCCCACGCGTAAAGTGGCCGGCGCGAAAACAAATTTTGGGGGCCCTAGGGAAAAAAAAACACCCCCCCCCCCTTGGTCACTTAATGTTAAATGTAATTTTGCTCGATATTGAATCTTCCCCTGTACTAACATTTCCCCCCGTTGAAGAAGGGAGCATCATTCCGAAAATTTTCACCCCGATCATTTCTACATTTTAGGGCACATTGATAACCTCAACAGCAACAAATCCATTTTAGCCATGAACATCCTACTGGAATGCACCCAAACCACACTAAAAGGGGATTTAATGATGCTGACGAAAATTACCGTAGAGTTATTATTAACGCAACATTCTGGCAACATTTTACGTAAAAGAAATAATAAGGGTTTGTTTTATTCTTATCGGTCATTAGTTACCATTTTAAAGGTACCACATTTTGAACTTAAACGTCAATCCAGCTGGCCCGGCTCTTCTACGTATACGTTGGTGTTTTTGTTATGCGTTTTTGTGGCATGCGAGTGCGTACGTGTGTGGCTTGCGCCTGCTGCCATGCTGGGTGTATGAGACGTCATTTTACCTATTCCGTAATCGGTGAACGATCTACTGCACTGAACGTGTGTAATGTGTAATTTAATAATGTGTATTTTTTTTAACCTCGACATATCACGTAAACGTG
The DNA here is from genome assembly GCA_023653785.1 of Ophioderma brevispina. Taxonomy (NCBI): domain Eukaryota; kingdom Metazoa; phylum Echinodermata; class Ophiuroidea; order Amphilepidida; family Ophiodermatidae; genus Ophioderma; species Ophioderma brevispina. The sequence continues at coordinate 11,701 of JAMKCH010030521.1, forward strand.
CCAAGGCGCTGTGCGGCAGCCATGTAAGGCGCTCAGCACATAGAGAAACCATATACCAGAACAGATTTATGCCAAGAAGCTCGATTTAGAAGTCAGGAGGAAACCGGAGTACCCGAGAAACCTGCGGAACGAGTATGGATCGAGAAACCAATTCACCTAAAGCCATCGAGAACGACCCCTGCCGGGGAGCTAACCAGGGACCTCATTTGTGACAGGCGAGGAATACGCTGAGCCAACTCATTCCCCCAAATTAGGCCTATGTAACATTTGAATACATCCTCTCTTCATGTTGTGTTGGGTTAAGGTTTGAAGGGGAAACAATGAAAATTTCAGACTGATAGCGTGTAAACTTCTCACAAAATGCAAGAAAATAACAATATTCTTAAATTTTTGCACATTTTTGGTTAAAATATGTTCATTAGGCCAATTTATGAGCATTATTGGGCTCACTTGGTTCATAATTAATATTTTGGTTATGCTTATGAAAAATTCCTGAAATTTTCAGATTGTATTGTGATTTTAAAGAATAGAAATTTTGCTCATTTTGTGTGTGTGTTTGTGGGGGTGTGTGTGAGTGTGTGTGTGAGTGTGTGTGTGTGTGTGTGTGTGTGTGCTTACTTACTATCTGGCACTGAAGGACACAAATAAACTCCTTTTTTTTTGAGCAAATTCCTCCATTTTGACATGGCGAACTGCATAGAGCTATGGAATAAATCAGAACAGTCACTAACAAAAGAACATTATTCTAAACCGTCCATTATCACTAAATAATTCTATTTTGTCTAATAACTACTTGTCAAACATCGTTTTGTCTAAATTCAGATAGTCCGTCAAGAAGCCCCCATTGCGCCCACTATTGACCTAGCAATGGAGCGAGCATTGGGTCTACACCCATTCAGTTTTTAATAAAAAGTTGGTCTAATAAACACTTAGTATAAACCCATTTTGTCTAAACAAATTTCGACTAATGATCGGCTGTTCTAATAACCATTTAGTCTAAACCCACAATCATATGATTAACCCTAACCTTAACTCTAAATCTAATCCCTAAACGCTAACCATAACCATTAATCCTCAACCCTAACCCTAAGTCTGGCATTGAGGCCACGAATCCAGAAGGGAACACAAACAAACTCCTTTTTTTGAGCAAATTCCTCCATTTTGACATGGCGAACTGCATAGAGCTATGGAATAAATCAGAACAGTCACTAACAAAAGAACATTATTCTAAACCGTCCATTATCACTAAATAATTCTATTTTGTCTAATAACTACTTGTCAAACATCGTTTTGTCTAAATTCAGATAGTCCGTCAAGAAGCCCCCATTGCGCCCACTATTGACCTAGCAATGGAGCGAGCATTGGGTCTACACCCATTCAGTTTTTAATAAAAAGTTGGTCTAATAAACACTTAGTATAAACCCATTTTGTCTAAACAAATTTCGACTAATGATCGGTATTCGGATGCTAATAACCATTTAGTCTAAACCCACAATCATATGGGAACCCAACCTTAACTCTAAATCTAATCCCTAAACGCTAACCATAACCATTAATCCTAAACCCTAACCCCGAGCCTAACCATGGCAGTAAGTTGAATTGCTGTTAGACGAAAGGGTTACACACCTAGTTATTATACAAAATAATGGGCATTAGACAATTAGCCGATGTGGGTTATTAGACGAAATGGTTATTAAACCAACTGGGTTTTTAATAAATGGTATTAGCCAGGTAAATTAGACTCAATAGTATTTAATCCAAACGGTTATTAGACAAATCAAATCAGAGCATCGAGGTAGGAGAAAGTATAAATGCTCTTCCCTATTGCATTACCAACGCCGATTATCCCAATTATATCACTGGCAACCTCATTGTAAAAGCATAGACCAACAAGGCCGCCTCTCGGCGGAGTACTCTTTCTTTCCAGATCATCGCCGACAGAAGCTGGGCTCGCTCAGTTGAACAAGATATACCTGTGCGGCAGAAATGTAGATCCCCGATGCGCCGTGGTTGTTGTTTACATGTGGAGACGAAACAAAGAGGATTTGAGTCGAATGTCCAGCCCGAAAATTTTAAGTATTTCAATCCAAAAAAATCGGAGATAGCATGTCCTAATATGAGTTACATTGATTTAGTTTTTGAAAACTTGGATGTTTTGAAAAGCCTATTTCTTAAAGTATGATATTTTGGAGACGAAATTCTCACTTGAATTGGGAAGAAAAATGCGTATCTAAACAATGACACCAACCTTGACCGTGCCCGGGTTGGCCCGTATTTCCCGCTTCATTTGGTCCCGAAGTTGGTCATATTTACCACAGAATTGTTTAATGTAGCTAAGAAGATATGGTTTTAAAAATTGTGCATTTGTTCTAAAAGCATCAAAATTTGGCAGAGAGGTTAGGAATTAAAATTTTGGAAAACAATATGATATGGAACCACCTGCCAAAGGTCCCAGTCAATGTCACCTAGAGGCCACAAAAGGTCAATTGAGGTCAAAATACATTAAAACATGCGATAATAAGGTGGCATTAACTCTAAAACATCAAACATTCTCATGGATAGATTTGTGACATACATTTGATCAAAGACGGTCTCTTCATTTAAAAGGGACCGAGATTTTATGAAGATACAAATGTGTATAAATTGCGCTTGTTGTGGTATCACGAGGACATCGTAGGTTTAGTGAACAAAGAAAAAGAACACAAAACACTAAGTTTTGAACTCCTCTGCTGTGCCTGATGGCCCCCATAACAAGCATACTCGGATATTGTCTGCAAACAGAAAATACAAAAAGAATATTGCAGGTTGTTGAACGGTTTAATCCACCCCGGTTTTAACCAGGCGGTAAAAACCGGTTAAAACCTGTTTTAACCGGGTAAGTTTGACCGCCCAAGTGGTCAATCAAAATGGGGTCAAAAACCCAAATGTACTTTTTTAAAATGGATTTTTGTATGGTGTTACCCAAAAATTATTTGTTTCAACTTTTAAACACACAATTACAATTACAACATTAAGATCCAATGGGGAGTCACGTATTTAGTGCCCACGCGGGTTGGTACATGACGTCATCGCACTTTTTTTATCAATCAGCTCATTGGAGTTATATTGAGCTTTGTGGGTGGTGTTGGGTTGAGGGTCTGTTCGTAAGAAAAACATTCTAGCAATGTCATCCAGAGTGCCTTGGTTTTAGCAACTGTCTTTACTCCAAATGCAATTGAGGCATGCTGCATTTTAGCCTTTTTGGGCTTTGGCTGATCTTCATCATGAGGACGTTGAACTTTTGAGGTGGATGAGGTTGTGGGACTTCTTGGATGTTCATCGTCATTTGACAGGAGCAGCACTGTCAAGCTTGCATAAATTGAGGCAGGCCTCATGGTTCCTCCAATTTGCCTATTTTTGTCCAGCAAAATGACCAGGACATTTTTTCAAGTGAGTTTTCAGTCTTGAGTTTTTGCACTGACTGAAGCATCCCAGTTTCTACAACGGGCTGAAGTTTTTCCAGGCTGTGACTCATAAGAGCCCCAAACAGGATCTTTGGATCTTCCACTCTAAACTGATGAAGTGAACCATAAGCTATATGGAGTTGTAAGTAATTCAACTAGTTGAGAATAATACAAAGGATGAATGTAGAAGTGCAATCACAGGAACTGACTTGCTGGGAGGTCAGTGATGGATTTAAATAGAGCACATGGGCCAAAATGCAATGGGGAGGAAAAATGGGGTGGGGTAACGAAGATAAGCCACTGTTTTTCCATGATTCTTGGATGATGTAATGTTTGAGTAAGGGGCAATGGTTGTAACTTATTGGCAGGAAGCAGTATGGAATGCAGTCTACAGGGAGGATCAAAATGGGAAAAGTGTGTGGCTGTGTAACAAATAGTAATATATGCATTTTCGTTTATGTGAATTAAATTTTAATCTCTTGGCACGGTTTATGCAGTTTTCTTGAGGTTTTGACCACGTTTGACCGGTTAAACCAGTTTTGACCGGTTTTAAAACCTGGTTTTTTAACCGCTTTCCGGTCAAATACCCTTTTGAACACCACCGTAGAGATCAACCCCTGCATATTTGTTACATGAAATGGCTTTAACGCTTATTGTCCCACCCGGTTTGATTAATATATTGGTAAATTGTTAAAAATGGGAGGGGCATATTTTGCTGGAGATGTCCTATTATCTCTTTAAGCTTAATACCTTAACAAACATAGCATGTGGTGGGACCCCCCCCCTCAAAAAAAGTGTGAAATTCTTAAACTTGATTCTCAATTCTACGACCGTGATGTGCGATTTTTTGTCTGAAGCATTTAAGGGAAATTCCGCCCCCCTAAGTTTAATTTGCCCCCCGATAACCCCCAAAAACAGTTTTTCCTGGGCGGCGATGTTCATGCTTAAATGATGAGGTTGACGTTTATTGGGTGCTTTGTGTTCCTCCCAAAAATATTGCTCAAGTACGTTATATGCGAACCCCCTTCTTCCTCCCGACAGAATTCGCTCTGTGAAATGTTTCCCGCCGCCCCCACCCCTCCACCACCAGATGTGTTTGACAACCAGAATCCCTATGCCTACTTGTTGAATATGCTCTCTTGATAACGAATGTATTCATCTGTAATATTTCCTCAAAACAATGAATACTATGAATAGATTTTTGATTAGGCTACATTGCAAATAACAACGTATAACTACGAGATCAATGTTAATGCTGAATGCATATGCATCCACATTGCACCGATGTACATTACAATGCTGTGGTAATATGGGCGATGGGAGGTCCATTTTAACAATACTTTGTAACACGGTCATGTGCTTAAAACGTGATTCTCTCTGAAGTGAAAATCGGATATCGCCAAAGGTCTCATTTATTTCACCAAAATGTGCCCAACTTGGGCCAAAATTGAAAAACGGGCAACTCGGACCTGTGAAGTTTGTGCCATTGTTTAGATCTTCCCCACTTCCAACTTAGTTTTGTCTCCAAATATGACTTTCAGAAAACTGCGCTACAAACATTCAGTTTTTAAAAGCCAAAATCCTAGTTAAACTAGAATCAATTAATTCATCTTAGGACATGGCCTAGCTCGCTTTTCTAAGAATGACCACATGAATCCGACAGATCTTGTTTTACCTTGATTGACGGTGACGGTGGTTCCATGTCTAAAAATAATCAATACTCATTATTTTACTTGTTAAACATTATGCCAAGTTTCATGCTTTTATACAGAAATGCACAATTCTTACACATAGATGTCGCTATCCGCTTAACTATGTACATCGATGGCAATGTGAGCAGACATAGTAGTCGTGTCCAACACGACGTATTCACCGGTTTAACTAATACCGCTGGAATTAAAAAACAAATCCCTAATTCCCCTCACGCCTATTGTACCCTATTGTAATCGTCTCCACATGCGGTCGACTAAGTCACTTTATACCGGACCTAAATCGTCGGTTTTGTGTTGGATATAATTTGGCCGGTGAACGCGCTCTATCGGACTTAACGAGGCTTTAAGTCCGACGATTTTAATACATTTGAAATCACAGCTGTACTGTTGGCACATTACCCATTCATGATTACCGTTGGTTAGGCTGGGAACAAACGAATTGGCTTGAGGGAAGCAATTTTTTTGATTTTTGAATTTATGTAAGTCTGGAGTTCAAGCTCATGCGTCTAGAATGTCGTTCTCCTTTGTTTTCATTCTTTACTTTCCCCTTTCTTTCTCTC